>ML834161.1:38009-51949 GCA_009831015.1 Picea engelmannii | reverse complement strand
TGGTGTATGTGTTGAAATTCTCTTTTAATTAGCACCCCTTTCTCTTAAGTGATGTGTCAACCTTGCATATTTGGCATAGCTTTCAACCTCTTTGTTTTCTTAGTACCAATTTATCTTTGTTGACATGTCACCCTTTTTTGCATTGCGTATGTATTGAAATTCTCTTTTAATTAGTACCCCTTGCTCTTAGGTGATGTGTTGACCTTGCATATTTGGCATAGTTTTCAACCTCTTTGTTTTCTTAGTACCCCTTTCTCCTTGTTGACATGTCATGGGTGTCAAACTTTTATTTTTCTTAGTACACCTTTACCTTTGTTGACATGTCACCCTTTTTTGTGTGGCATAGATGTTTAACTTCTCTTTTCCTTAGTACCCCTTACTCTTTTGTGACATTTCACCCCTTCTGAGATGGAATAGCTATCCCCCTCTTCATTTTCTTAGTAACCCTTTCTACTTGTTGACATGGCACGAGTGTCAAACTTTTTTTTTCATAGTACCCATTTATCTATGTTGATTTGTCACCCTTTTTTGTGAGGCATAGGTGTCAAACTTCTCTTTTCCATAGTACCTCTTGATATTAGGTGGTATATAACCCTTGTTGAGCTGGAATAGCTTTTGACCTATTTTTTTTCTTAGGACCCATTACTCCTTGTTGACATAGCACATGTGTCAAATTTTTATTTGTCTTAGTACCACTTTATGTTTGCTGACGTGTCACCCTTTTTGTGTGTCATAGGTGTTAAAATTATATTTTCCTTTGTACCCCTTTCTCCTAGGTGACGTGTCACCCTTGCGGAGTTGGAATAGCTTTGAACCTCTTCATTTTCTTAGTACCCCTTTCTCGTTGTTGACATGGAACGAGTGTCAAAATTTTATTTTTCTTAGTAGCCCTTTATCTTTGTTGACGTATCACCCTTTTTTGTGTGGCATAGGTGTTGAAATTCTCTTTTCCTTAGTACACATTGATCTTAGGTGATGTTTCACCCTTGCTTAGTTGGCATATATTTCCACCTCTTTTGTGTGGCATAGGTGTTGACCTTCTCTTTTTCTTAGTACACCTTTCTCTTGGGTGAGGTGACTTGGCATAGTACTTGACCTCTTCATTTTCTTAGTACCCCTTTCTCCTTGTTGACATGGCACAGGTGTCAATTTTATTTTTCTTAGTACCCCTTTATCTCCATTGACGTGTCACCCTTTTTTGTGTGGAATAGGTGTTGACCTTTTATTTACCTTAGTATCCCTTGCACTTAGGTGATGTTTCACCCTTGCTGAGTTGGCATAGCTTTTGAACTCTTCATTTTCTTAGTACCTGTCTCTCCTTGTTGACATGGAACATCACCTAGGTGATGTTTCACCCTTGATGAGTTGGCATAGCTTTCAAACTCTTCGTTTTCTTAGTACCTGTCTCTCTTTGTTGACGCTTCCCCCTTTTTTGTGTGTGGAAGAGGTGTTGAAATTCTCTTTTCCTTAGTACCCATTACTCTGAGGTGACATTTCAACCTTTCTTAGTTTCCATATCTTTCATCCTCTTCATTTTCTTAGTACCCCTTTCTCCTTGTTGACATGACACAAGTGTCAAACTTTTATTTTTCTTAGTACCCCTTTATCTTTGTTGACGTGCAACCCTTTTTTGTGTGGTATATGTGTTAACCTTCTATTTTCCTTAGTACCCATTTCTCTTAGGTTATGTGTCACCCTTCCTGAGTTGGCATAGCTTTATACCTCTTATTTTTCTTAGTACCCCTTTCTCTTTGTTGAAATGGCATGGGGGTCAAACTTTTTTTTTTCTTAGTACCCCTTTATCTTTGTTGACATGTCACCCTTTTTTATGTGTTATAGGTGTTGAACATCTCTTTTCCTTAGTAGCCCTTATTGTTAGGTGACATGACACCCTTTCTTAGTTGGAATAACTTTCGACTTATTTGTTTTGTTAGTACCTATTTCTCCTTGTTGACATGGCACTGGTGTCAAACTTTTATTTTTCTTAGTATCCCTTTATCTTTGTTCACGTGTCACCCATTTTTGTGTGGAATAGGTTTTGAGTTTCTCTTTTACTTAGTACCTCTTTCTCCTAGATGACATGTCACCCTTGTTAAGTTGAGAAAAAATTTGATCTCTTCATTTTCTTAGTACTACTTTCACCTTGTTGAAATTGCACAGGTGTCAGAATTTTACACGGGTGTCTTTGTTGATTTTTCAACCTTTTTTGTGTGGAAAAAGTGTTGAACTTATATTTTACTTAGTACCCCTTGCTCTTAGGTGACGTTCCACCATTGCCGAGTTTGAATAGATTTTAACGTCTTCATTTTCTTAGTACCCATTTCTCCTTATTCACATGGAAAGGGCGAAAAACTTTTATTTTTCTTATTTCCACTTTATCTTTGTTGAGATGTCACCCTTTTTTGTGCATCATAGGTGTTGAACTTATATTCTCCTTATTAGAAATTTCTCCTAGGTGACGTGTCACTCTCATTAAGGTCACATAACTTTAAAATTCTTCATTTTCTTAGTACCCATTTCTCCTTGTTGAAATGGCATGGGTGTCCGACTTTTTTTTTCTTAGTAACCCTTTAGTTTTTTGAAGTTTCAACATTTTTTATGTGGCAAAGGTGTTGAATATATATTTTCCTTAGTACCCCTTGTTCTTACCTGAGATATCACCCTTGCTGAGTTGGAGTAACATTCTACCTCTTCATTTTATTTGTACTCCTTTATCCTTATTGACATAACATGGGTGTTAATATTTTATTTTTCTTAGTATGCCTTTATCTCTGTTGATGTGTCGCCCTTTTTGTGTGCCATAGGTGTTGAACGTCACTTTTCCTTAGTACCCCATGCTATTACGTGACATTCCACCCTTGCTGAGTTAGCATAAATTTCAACCTTTTCTTGGTACCCCTTTCTACTTGTTGACATGACACACGTGTCAAACTTTTATTTTTCTTAGTACCCCTTTATCTACGTTGACGTGTCACCCTTTTTCTTGTGGCAGAGGTGTTGAAATTATCTTTTCCTTATTACACCTTGCCCTTAGGTGTTGTGTCTCCCTTGATGATTTGTCCTAGCTTTTGACCTCTTCACTTTTTGAGTATGCCTTTCTCCTTGTTGAAAAGGCATGGGTGTCAAACTTTCAATTTTTTTAGTACCCCTTTTGCTACGTTGACGTGTCACCCTTTTTTGTGTGGCATAGATGTTGAAATTGCCTTTTCCTTAGTACCCCTTGATATTTTGTGACATGTCTACCTTGTTGAGTTGGCCTAGCTTTCCACCTCTTCATTTTCTTAGTACCCCTTTGTCCTTGTTAACATGACAGATGTGTCAAACCTTTATATTTTTTAGTACCACTTTATCTATGTTGACGTGCCACCCTTTTTTCTGTGGCATAGGTGTTGAACTACTCTTTTCCTTAGTACAAATTTCTCTTAGATGAAGTGTCACCCTTTCTGAGTTAGCATAGATTTCAACCTCTTAATTTTCGTAGTACCCCTTTATCCTTGTTGACGTGGCACGTGTACCAAACTTTTATTTTTCATAGTACCCCTTTATCTCTATTGATGTGTCACCCTTTTTTGTGTGGCATAGGTGTTGAACTTATCTTTTCCTTAGTACCCCGTGCTCTTAGCTGACATTTCACCCTTGCTGACTTGGCATAGATTTCGACCTATTCCTTCTACTAGTACCCCTTTCTCCTTATTGACATGACACACGTGTCAAACTTATATTTTTCTTAGTACCCCTTTATCTCTGTTGACTTGTCCCACTTTTTTGTGTGGCATAGGTGTTGACCTTATATTTTCCGTAGTAACCCTTTCTCTTAGGTGATGTGTCACCCTTGATGAGGTTGCATAGATTTAAACCTCTTTATTTTATTAGTACCCCTTTCTCCTTGTTGACATGGCACAAGTGTCAAACTTTTATATTTCCTAGTACCTGTTTATCTGCGTTGACGTGTCACCCTTTTTTTGTTTGGAATATGTGTTGAACTTATCTTTTACTTAGTACCCCTTTCTCTTAGGTGACGTGTTTCCCTTGATTATTTGGCATAGGGTTCTATCTCTTCATTTTCCTAGTACCCCTTTCTCGTTGTTGACATGGCACAAGTACCAAACGTTTATTTTTCTTAGTACCCCTCTATATTTGTTGACCTGTCTCCCTTTTATGTGTGGAATAGGTATTGAAATTGTCTTTTCCTTAGTACCAATTTCTCTTAGGTGATGTGTCACCCTTCCTGCATTAGCATATCTTTTGACCTCTTCATTTTATTAGTACCCCTTTATCCTTGTTGATCTGTAATTGATCTTTAAAAGACTATGGTTAAGTTTAGGCATGCGTTGATTTACCACTTGGGAATTAAGAGAAGAAGAAGATTTTAATGAAAGAATGTTGCAGCCATAATAAAGAATGTAGAACAAAAAATAGACATAAGTAACAACAAACCATAACACCAAGCTTGATAACGGAGTTCAACACAAGTTTTCCTACGTCTCCGGGCCTTGTCTCAATGGGGGAGGCTTTCTTATTAATCTTCAATGATGCAAAATTACATCAGAAGTATCTCAAACAGATTTTCAAACTGGTCTGGATGTGTTCTGATTGACCTCAAGAATCCAACACAACTGACGACACTAAAAAAGGCTGAGCGTAGCTCCTGGAAATGGCCTCCAAAGTTCACTTCCTCAATGTCTTTCTTGCATAAAAATGGCTTGGACTGCACAATTCTTTAGCATTTATCCCTAGTCTGAACCTCCTAAGGTTTTCAAGAACCTATTATTTTTATAGGTTTTGAGTTGGGGTTCTCCTCCCAACTTCCCCCCAAGATCTGGCCTAAAAAAGGGCTCCAAATCCTAAAAAATGAGCAAAATACTCCAAAAATAAACATGATAACAATAAAAAACCCAAACCTATAGTCCAAAAAACCACAAATCGACAAATATTGATGCACACCCCTTTATCCCAGGCTCTTGGTAACATGATACTACCATATTGCCGAATGCTAGCTCCCATTGCGCCCACACCCTGGTTTTTCGTTGGCTCTGGTCCTGTGGTGGTCCATGTGGCCAGGCACCAATCCATACACTGTGCTCCTGCTCTAGCGCCCTGCTCTAGGGGTTGGACCTGCTAACCGATCTTATCCCCAAACATCCACACTAACCCCTAACAAAAGGTAAGTATGTCATATGGTTAACAAGTAACAATGTGATCTGAAATTATTTTCGGCACGAAATGAGAGCAGAGATATAATAAAGAAATGCACAAAGATATCACAGATATCCAATAATATAACATAAATGTATCAGAGATGCAACCATAAACATAGACATACAATAATACACAATTTCTATTAATGAAATAAATGTACAGAGACTGTAAAAATACAGAGTGAAAGACTCGCTAGAATGGTGGCAGCTTATCTCTGAGAAGAGATGTGACGACTACTCACATTCGCAAGAACATGATTACAATGAGGCTCTGAAGGCCTTTTTACCATAACTAAAATCCAAAACCCTAACCCTAGAAGATGAAAAAACAAAAGGTTTGCGGGCCCTGATGGAGGTAGTTGATATGTCAACTTCCACGGAGCGTAACTTTTGCATACGATCTTCGTTTGAGGCACTCAATACCTCATTAGAAATATCTATCCGAGGACTACAATTTTTTTTTGAGAAACATTAAAGAAATTTCCATGATGCTCCCCGTGTTCCCAAAAAACGTCGTTTAGGGCCTCAAAACGACTCCGGAATTTCAGGACCTGAAAAACTGCTAAAAATAGTAAATTACCAAAATTGCTAGAAAATTGTTTTGAGCCAGTTGGAAAAGGTGGGTGGCCACCGATATCCACCTATATCAATCCTCCCTCCTTAGGAAGCAACAATATCCATTGTGTTGAGTGCCCGGGGGTGAGGAAAGAGTGTTTGCTGAATCTGAATCTTGGTGGGCTGCTTGCCTTGCTGGAGACGTCGCGCTGCTCAGCTTGTGGAAGTTTGTCACAAAGCTGTTGAGGTTGAGGCTATTCAACAAGTCGAGCTACATGAGAGGACAGTGTGCAGAAGGAATATTTGCACTTTGCTGCAACCTTGTCGACCTGCTTCTGTTCGATAGAAGGTGCTTGGGGCAAGGCTGTAGGGGTTGCAGTGTCCTTTTGTTCCCCTTTTCAACAGATTGTGAAGAAGCTAAATTTTGCAGTATGAGATACTACCTTGTGACACTCTTTAGGTGGAACAATAGTCGAAACTACCTATGGTATTCTGAAGAGATGACCCCCCAGAGAAACAATGACACTGCGGGGTCGAGACTTATAAACAACATGGTGTCTCCACATATATGGCTAGCCCAATAGAACATCATAGACATTCAGTGGGGAAACATCACATAATACCTCATCCTTGAAGGGTTGGAAGCCGTATGAAAATCGACACTGCTGGCTGACATGAATATCTCGTCCTTGGCAAAGCCACCCGATGTTTTATGGATGCAGGTGTGGTGTTGTTGACAATCCCAACTGTTTGATGACCTCTGTTAAGATGAGGTTCTTGTGGCTTATGCTATCAAAAATAAAATGCAGCGGGGTCTGCTTCACCCACATCTGTGAATGAAAAAGGTGCTCCCCCTCTTCTGGATCTGTTGGTTCTTCTGGTTGAATTGCTACGGTCGCGACAATAGCGGTGGGGTCTGCATCGATGATCTGTCTTTTACCAGTATTTTCAGAATCAGATTTAGAATCAGGGTTCGACTCCTTTTATTTGATCTCGACCACAAATGATTGTTTTGATAAACATTCATCGGTGTTGTGCCATGGGATTTTGTGGAAATCACACCATTTTTCGGTGTCCTTCTTTGTCATCCTGTGACCCTTCTTTTCCTGTGGCTTGGACTAGTTTTCAGGAGACTACTTGTTAGGGCCGTCTTTGTCATACTTTGGTTGTTGCGTATTTGTAGACCCAAACTCCCGTTTGTTCTGGTGATTAAATTTCTGCTCGATTTTAACAACATATCAATAAGCAACACCGAGTGATGAGATGTCCAGAAAATCCGTTTCAGTTTGGATGTATCTGTGTAGAGCCCCATGGTATTTCAGAACCAAATGTCATTCAGAGTCTTTGATACCTAGCTTGGTGCACAAGGTATGGAAGGTATTGGTGAACTTCGGAACTGCTTGGCCCCTCTCTTGCCGAAGTGTGGTCCATCTCATGTACTGGTCCTCATAGTTTCCAATAGGGTAATACTGTTCCTTTACCGCATCCACAAAAAAATCCCAAGTGGACTTGACCCCATATATTCCAGAATCCTCTGTGGAACTCTTCTCCCATTAAGTTTCCCACCAATGTTTGACATGGGGGAGAGCTTTAAGAAGTGCGAAGGTGATATTTTCTCTGTAAGAAAAATTGTGAATAGAGAAATAACCTTCTAGCAGGTTTAACCATTTATCTAGGGCTTTTGCATCTATTTGTCCTTCAAATACAAGAATACCAAAATTAACTTGTACCTTGAAAGGTGAGGTGCCTCCAAAGTGTCTGTTTGATGAATATTTTCCTGTTTCTATCGACAGACACTGAAGGATGTGGGAAAAATTCTCCATCATTTCGTCCCTCTGTCGCGTGAGAGCTTACTAAAACAACAGATTGATAGGATCATCTGCTCCGTTGGTTTTCTTTTCTTCCACCATGGAGGGTTTCTTGGGTATGCGAGAGCGATTGTCTTCAAGAGAGACAAGCTCGAGACCCAACTTGCTATACTTGGACCTTGTCAGGGACATGCACTGGAAAATGATCAAGAGCAACCTGCTTTGATACCACTGATCCAAAATTATTTTCGTCACGAAATGAGAGTGAAGATATAATAAAGAAATGCATAGAGATATCGTGGATATCCAATAATATAACAAAAATGTATCAGAGATGCAACCATAAACACTAACATACAGTAATACACGATTTCTATTAATGAAAGAAATGTATAGAGATTGTAAAAATATAGAGTGAAAGACTTGCTAGAATGGTGGCAACTTATCTCTGAGAAGATATGTGACGGCTACTCGCATTCGCAAGAAGATGATTACAATGAGGCTCTGAAGGCCTTTTTACCATAAGGAAAATCCAAAACCCTAACCCCGGAAGATGAGAATCCAAAAGGTTTGTGGGCCCCGATGGAGGTAGTTGGCACGTCAACTTCCCAGGGGCTTAACTTTTGCATACAATCTCCGTTTGGGGTGCTCGATACCTCGTTAGAAAGATCTATCCGAGGAATTTTTTTTTTGTGTGAGAAACATTGAGGGAATTTCCATGTTGCTCCTCGTTTTCCCAAAAAAAGTCGTTTAGGGCCTCAAAATGACTTTGGAAGTTCGGGACCCGAAAAACTACTAAAAATAGTAAATTACCAAAATTGCCAGAAAATTGTTTCGAGCCAGTTGGAAAAGGCGGGTGGCCACCGATATCCACCTAGATCACAATGATAGTTGGGAAATTTGGCACATGGTTTGTGAATTCGTTTCCCACCCAGGAGGTCAAGGGTTCTATCCCCGCGGAGCGCAACAAACTTTTTGACCAACCAACCTTGGCCTCATATGGGGTGCCATGTGGCACCCTATGATTGGGCCAGGTGTCACCCTATGATTGGTCATCGTACATCCAATCACCAACATAATCACCTGTACAATCAAAACCAACTCAGCTACATAGTCAACCCATATACCACGTATCGTGCCCAGAGCTTGCCACTTGTTGCCACATCATCTGCCTGTCAGCATGTGCAGTCAGCTCCATAGTTCCATGTTTCAGAATGTCACTGGGCCATGTCATTGTCCATACAACCATGTCACCCTGCTGATGTCATCATGATGTCACCTGCCACATCATGCTGATGTCAATAGTATGACCTCTGACTGTTGACTTTGACTTTTTTACCTATTTGGGAAAAAAGTTCAGAACGCGATAACTTTCACATACATTGTCCATTTTCGGAAAAAATACATGGTCGGAATCGGCACGACGAGCCCTACGCAATGGCATTGGTTTCATCTTATTCCAAGAACTTTGAAATTTTGGCCTTCCTAGATCCATTTTAGATCACTTGTTGACATGGCACACATGTCAAACTTTTATTTTTCTAAGTACCTCATTATCTGTGTTGACGTGACACCCTTTTTAGTGTGGAATATGTGTTGAAATTCACATTTCATTAGTACCCCTTTATCTTAGGTGATGTGTCACCCTTGCTGAGTTGGCATAGCTTTCAACCTCTTCATTTTCTTAGTATCCCTTTATCCTTGTTGACATGGCACAAATGTCAAACTTATATTTTTGTTAGTACCCCTTTATCTCCACTGACGTGTCACTCGTTTTTGTGTGACACGGGTGTTGAAATTAGTTTTTCCTTAGTACCCCTTTATCTTCAGTGAGGTTTCACCCTGGTTGAGTTAGCATAGCTTTCAAACTCTTTTTTCTTTTAGTACCCCTTTCCCCTTGTTGACATGGCACGTGTGTCAAACTTTTATTTTTCTTAGTACCCCTTTAGCTTTGTTGACGTGTCACCCTTTTTTGTGTGGCACATATGTTAAAGTTATCTTTTCCTTAGTACCCCTTTCTCATTTGTGACATGTTACCCTATTTGAGTTGGCATAGCCTTCCACCTCTTCGTTTTCTTCGTACCCATTTCTTGTTGTGGACATGGCACGAGTGTCAAAATTTTATTTTTCTTAGTACCCCTTTATCTTTGTTGACATGTCACCTTTTTTATTGTGGCATATGTGTCAAAATTCTCTTTTCCATAGTACCCCTTTCTCTTAGGTGGCACATCACTCTTGCTGAGCTGGCATATCTTTTGACCTCTTTGTTTTATTAGTACCACTTTCTATTTGTTGACATGGCATGGGTGTGAAACTTTTATCTTTCTTAGTACCCCTTTATCTTTGTTCATGTGTCACCCCTTTTTTGTGTGGTATAGGTGTTGAACGTATATTTTCCTTAGTTCCCATTGAACCCAGGTGGCGTGTCACCCTTGCTGAGTTGGCATAGATTTCAACCTCTTCATTTTATTGGTACCCCTTTCTTAGTAACCCTTTCTCTTAGTACCATTTTATCTTTGTTGATGTGTCACCTATTTTTGTGTGGCATAGGTGTTGAAATTCTCTTTTACTTAGTACCTCTTTCTCTTAGGTGAAGTGTCACCCTTTCTGAGTTTGCATATATTTCAACCTCTTCTTTTTCTTTGTAAACCTTTCTCCTTGATGAAAAGGCGTGGGTGTCAAATTTTTATTTTTCTTAGTACTCGTTTATCTTTGTTAATGTGTCACCCTTTTTTGTGTCGAATAGGTGTTGACCTTCTCTTTTCCTTAATAGTCCTTTCTCTTAGGTGAAGTGTCACGCTTTATAAGTTGGCATAGATTTCAACCTCTTTGTTTTCGTAGTACCCCTTTCTCCTTGTTGGCATGGCACAAGAGTCAAACTTTTATTTTTCTTAGTACCCATTTATCTTTGTTAACTAGTCAACCTTTTTTGTGTGGCATAGGTGTTGAACTTATATTTTCCTTAATACTACTTTCTCTTAGGTGATGTGTCCCCCTTGATGAGTTGTAATAGCTTTCGAACTTGTCATTTTATTAATACGCCTTTTTCCTTGTTGAAATGGTACGAGTGCCAAACTTTTATTTTTCTTAGTACCCCTTTATCTTTGTTAATGTGTCACCCTTTTTTGTGTGGCATAGGTGTTGAACTTCCCTTTTCCTTAGTAGACCTTGCTCTTAGGTGACATGTCACCCTTTCTATGTTGGCATATATTTCTACCTCTTCATTTCATAAGTACCTGTTTCTCCTTGTTGACATGGCACGTGTGTAAAACTTTTATTTTTCTTAGTACCCCTTTAGGTCTTTTGACGTGTCACCCTTTTTTGTGTGGCATAGGTGTTGGACTTCTCTGTTTCTTAGTACCTGTTTCTCTTAGGTGACATGTCATGCTTGATGAGTTGGAATAACTTTTGACCTCTTCATTTTCTCAGTACCCCTTTCTCGTTGACATGGCACGGGTGTGAAACTTTTATTTTTCTTAGTACCCCTTTATCTTCGTTGACATGTCACCCTTTGTTTTTGTGGCATAGGTGTTGAAATTCTCTTTTCCTTGGTACCCGTTGCTCTTAGGTGACATGTTACCCTTTCTTGTGGCATAGATTTCCACCTCTTCATTTTCTTAATACCCCTGTCTCCTTGTTGACTTGGCTCAGGTGTCCAACTTTTATTTTCCTTATTACCCCTTTATCTCTCTTGAGGTGACATCCTTTTTTGTGTGGCATAGGTGTTGAACTTTTCCTTTACTTAGTACCCCTTTCTCTTAAGGTGACATGTCACCCTTTCTGAGTTGGCATAGATTTTGGCCTCTTTGTTTTCTTAGTACCCCTTTCTCCTTTTTTACATGGAACATGTGTCAAACTTTTATTTTTCTTAGTACCCCTTTATCTATGTTGACATGTCACCCTTGTTTGTGTGGCATAGGTGTCAAACTTTTATTTTTCTTAGTACCCTTTATCTTTGTTGACATTTAACCCTTTTTCTTGTGGCATAGGTGTCGAACTTATCTTTTCCATAGTACCCCTTTCTTTTAGGTGACATGTCACCCTTTTTGAGCTGACATAGCTTTCGACCTCTTTGTTTTCTTAGTACCCATTTATATTTGTTGACATGGCACATGTTGGTTGTGGAGCCTGATTATCTTCTTGATTTATATGTAGGTATGCCTATCCCCCTTCTGACAGGGGTTCGGGGGCTAGCCCCCGATTGAAGGGGGTTCAAGGGGGATGGGGGCCAACGGGCCCCCATTTGGGGATTTGGGGCCGGAACCCCTGAGTGAAAGGGTTTTTGGGAAAATTGTCTTGTAAAATATTGTAATTTTGTAGTCAATATGTACCGTTCATCCAAAGGTCACAAATCTAATGATATAAGTTATTCTAGTTTTTTTTTTCCTTAGATGGAAACCCTATTTTATGAGGGAATTGTATTATGCCTATGCATGTCTATGATTATTGTATTCTCAGAGAGGATACTACGAGAGAAAGAAGATGAAGTTACATCAAGAATGTTGTAGGTTGTATCCCTTCATTTTGTTGGATAATAAAAAGGAAGGACCTAGAAATTTCTATGGTGGACATAGGCCACAATGGGTGAACCATGTATATCTATGTCTTTACTATATTGCATATCTTCAATGTTTAATTTCCAAGTTTGTCTTATTTTATTGCTCCACGGTCCTCTTTTTCCAACAACATAGGTGTGGAACTTTTATTTTTCTTAGTAACCATTTATATTTGTTGACGCGTCACCCTTTTTTTGTGTGGTATAGGTGTTTAACTTCTATTTTCATTAGTACCCATTGACCCTAGGTGGCATCTCACCCTTGATGAGTTGGCATAGCTTTCAACCTCTTCATTTTCTTTGTACCCCTTTCTTAGTAACCCTTTCTCTTAGTACCATTTTATCTTTGTTGATGTGTCACCCTTTTTTGTGTTGCATAAGTGTTGAACTTCTCTTTTCCTTAGTACCTCTTTCTCTTAGGTGAAGTGTCACCCTTGTTGAGTTCGCATATATTTCGACCTCTTCCTTTTCTTTGTACCCCTTTATCCATGTTGACAAGGCAAAGGAGTCAAACTTTTGTTTTTCTTAGTACCCCTTTATCTTTGTTGACATGCCACATTTTTTTGTGTGGAATAGGTGTCGACCTTCTGTTTTTCTTAGTACCCCTTTCTCTTAGGTGAAATGTCACCCTTTATGAGTTGGCATATTTTTTTAACTCTTTGTTTTCTTAGTACCCCTTTGTCCTTGTTGACATGGCACAAGAGTCAAACCTTTATTTTTCTTAGTACCTCTTTATCTCTCTTGATAAGTCATCATTTTTTGTGTGGCATAGGTGTTGAACTTCTCTTTTCTATAATACCCCTTTTTCTTAGGTGACATGTCCCCCTTGATGAGTTGGCATAGATTTCGATCTTATTCCTTGCTCTTTATTTTTTTCGATAAATCAACCAACCAAGGATATCTTCTTCAGTGAGTATTCATTTCATTTTGCTCATAAAATCCAGATTAGTAACCTTCAAATCCTACTGAGAACCTGAGACAGATTCCCTAGTGGTATCATGGCTTGGCACGAGGGTGGCCAAAATGCTAAAAGTGAATGCATCTGAGCCTATGGTTGGGTGGAAAGGTGAACACCCATGGTCAATTGGTCGGCTATCAACTGTAATAGATAAGTATTTCATAGACTTTGTGTAATTGAATTGACATGCATGATTGAATGATTGTACTTGCGTTATACATATAAATACTTGATTTATAGTGATGATGCTTATTATATTTGCAAACTCCTATGTTTAAGTAACAACAGGATGGAAAGAACGGTGCATTCCCTGCACAACTGAATATAAGCGTTCTATATTGTTCTGAGATAAAAATAATGAACTTAATTTTATGATTCTCACATGCTNACACACACACACACACACACACACACACACACACACACACACACACACACACACACACACACACACACACATATCGTTGTGATGGAAAATCTGTGAATGGAAACTAGGATCATAAGTCAATAGTTGAATGTAAGGGAAAGATCCCAAAGAAAAATCCTTGAGTTGTGTAAGTCCTGAATCGGATGAAAAACCATGTTTTGAGCTCGAAGGAATCACAGTAGTTGGCTTGGTAGAGTGAATAGATCTAGACCCTTTGTTGGATTAGGTTACCATGCCTATAGAGAGTGTACTCAAGTTAATGTGGGTCGTTAATCAGGGATTAATCCATAATCAATCTCTGTCATAGATCATTGTGGTCTCTTTTAAGCGATATTTTGGGGAGAGGTAACGTTAGCATGATGTACCATGCTGACCTGGAACACCAATGTGTCCATAATTTGATAGGTGTTAGCATATGAATGGAAACAAGTAATTGGTT
>ML834161.1:23692-37909 GCA_009831015.1 Picea engelmannii | reverse complement strand
AGAGAGGGCAACATGGTGTTGAGTATTCCTATGAGACTTGTCATAAGAATGGTTGTAATATCTCTGGGAGGAAGAATATGGAAGTTTGAAATTCCCATGTGTAAGAATGACATGGAAAAAGGTGCAATTGTGAGCTTGCATGTTGAACATCCATAGATGTAAATGGATGCTTGAGTACATGAATGGAATGCATTATAAGGTTGTCTAGTATGAAGGAAGAAACATATAGGTTTGTGAGACTAGCCATGAGGGTGGCTGCAAATTTTCTTTAAATAAGAATGATAATAAGACCCAATAAATAGGGATGAATGAGGTAAAAAGGTGCAAGTGATGCACCTACATATATGTAAATGTACATATACATGCTTAAAGGCACGATATGAATGTCAGAATAAGTGAAATGTGAGGTAAGATTTGTACTTTCCATATCTAAATAATGCCATGGATGCATGGTTGACCCTATAATGGAAGGGTCTGATTTGTCTTGCTGAAATAATATCTCAAGGGGGATGTGTTCCCTTTTTCCTCAGAAAAAGTTAGTATACATTGATGGAAAGGTAAATGGGCAAGGATTATTTGTTGCCATTATAAAAGGAAACACAATTATGCTTTTAAAGACCGCATATGAATGGTCGTGAACAATCATGAACCAATTAATTTCCAATAGATAAGGAAATGAAACAATAAATTGTTCCTGTGGTGGACACCCACACTGCGTGTGAAGGCATGTGATTAAAGTACACTGAATGCAAATTGATGGAATAAGTGTGCATGCATGAGTGCACAATTTAAATGCATAATAAAGATGCATACTGATAATTCCTCATGAAATATTAGGTAAGAATATGAGATGACAAAGTTGAGGCTAACTCAAGAATTGAGGTCATGTAAGACCGTTTGGATATGCAACAAGAGAGTTGCATGTTGAAGAGGTTCATGTGGGGGGAACTGTGTAAATAAATTTTCCAGGAGAACAAATCTATAACCTTAATGACTGTTGAGAATGGGGAAACACGCTGCAAAACCTATTTATATAAGAATCTTGGATTACATTTTAAAATATCATGCATGAGTACCAAGACATGCAAATGAATGAGGACCAATTTGATCTCTGGTTGGGAAATGTGCAAAGTGCACAAGTTCATGATTAATTGTGAACTAGAAACTTGTGGATGTAGCATGTTGAATTATCTAATAAGGTCAAGGTGAACATGACTAAGACTGCTCAAGAGATAGAACAAACAAATCCTAGGAGGGATAGATTGTAAAAGCAAAGAAGGAGAAAGTGATTAATACTTATCTCACTATGAAACTTTGAACAATAAGATAGAGTTGTATGCTTAAAAAGGACAACTGGGAAAATAAGTACAGCTAGTAACTGAAAGATACAATATTGAATGCGTTTAAATGAATGATCTTGGTTAATCTATAGTGTGTGAAGGCAATGAGGTCTTGAAATCAATTCAGCTAGGCTGAAAATTCCACGACAGGAGAATCTGTTAAATCCTTTCTTGTTGTCTATTATGCTTATCTAGGATGAGAAACCGATATGATGATGAAGGTAGATATTTTGGCACGATAATGTTGAGAGTTGTAGCTGAAATTTGATTGTGGTTGCACTCATGAAAACATTGAGGACAATGTGATGGAGTGCATATAGATATGATAAGGAATATATGAAAATGTTTTACTGAAATAAATGCTAGGGTACATGCATTTGATTTTACATGACAACTAACATGAAATTTGAATGCGGTGATGTATGTCATGTGTAGAAAAGATTGGAATTGTTAGGGAAGGATAACTGCCAATAGCAAACAACCTCATACGGAGATGAATGCAAGAAGGTTGCTGATAAAAGAAAACTGTGAAAGGGATTTTAGAAGTCCCCGGGGAGCACCACGAAAGAGGTAATACCAGAGAAGGTGATGGAAACTAGAACATGTATGAATATTTTGTGCCCATGCGGCATGAAAGGTAAAAGGGGTTTGGATAATAATCCCTTCTAAATTAGTCTATGTTGTAATGACATGCATGTGATCTGAATGGTTGTTGTATGCCATTGATACCCAAGTAGGGTATGATTTAGGGAGAAGAACCTGCAAGGTGGAGGTGTGAACCTATGATAGCCGAGGATGATTTAAATCCTTGGGGAAAAAAATGCATGAACAAATATATGACATGAATACATTGCCCAATCAAGGAGTGATTGGGAACAAAAGTGCTCAAAGATAACACAGTGATGTAATGAATTAAGGAAATGCATGTTTGCATGAGAGAGCAGGGAATGTACTACCCATTATGGAAGGAGGACCTTCCAATACTCTATCGAAGTTGTAGCATGGTAAATATAGAAATTGGGTGGCCATGGATGTTGGCACCCTAGTTACCAATGACAAAAGAATGTTTGAATGCATTCATGTGAAAATTTTAGTTTCATGTATGTTAATTTGAGGTCATGATCAGTTGAAGTAGGAAAACACAGTCCTACTGTAATAATAAATGTGTATAAAGAAACCATATGGTAAAATATTGGTTGAGTTCCAACCCACCAAGGAAAAGTGCCTAATATGAAAAGTAATAATCTGAAAATCATTATAAGGGTGCATTGTGTGTGAACATTGTGTGTGAATGTGTCCATGTATATTGGCACATTGATCAGATTTATTTTGATGTTTGATTGCATTTTCAAAGGAATGGTATTTCCTTTTTGAATAAATAAACTTGATTGTTAGTATGCATAGCTCTGAAATTGTTTGTGAACCACTACAAGTGTGTAATGAAAATATAATGTGCATGAGAAATGACAATTTGTTGGTTGATTGAAGAGGAAATTGCAGGAAGAAAGGTATTTGATGTGGCAATGTTGTAAGTCCACGAAGAATACCAATGCCTACTGATTATAAAAGAGCCAAACTACTATGAGAAAGAGATATCATACTTGTGAATTTGGTTATGTGTGGAATAGATCTGAAAATGAAAATGTGGAATTATAAATATGTGGATATCATATTTGAAAATTTTGATAAATTGATGATAGTATCTCAAGGATTATTGTATACATATGATATAGGTGAGATACAAGATCTATCCTAAGGGACAGAGGACGCTTTTCAAGATGGAAAGCATGGTAACAGGCTACTGTTGTGACATGAGAACCATGTGATAAGCCATGATCCCCATATAATGATGTATTGTGGTGACACATGTCGAAGGGACACTTTCGGTAGAGCAAGCTTGAGGGACGCCTCAGCTGTAAGACTCAAGGAGTTCTTAGAAATTCTTCTTGTGCGAGAAATCCCTAGCAAGGCAAGATGGATCACCCGAGGGACTATATAGCAGAGAAGGGGATGCTTGAGCCTATGCCCGGAGGGTGAGTGACCACAAGGAAGAGGAGACTCCAATAGTTTTTGTAATATGTTGATTTTGATCATGCACACAATGGGTATATCAAGGAAAGCAGCGAGCCAGGTTAATGACATAGCCATATGGATGCAGATCCATGAACTGCACATATAAGGATTGTGCTAACTTGTGAATATTTCCACTTGAATTTAAACAACAATAAAATATTTTGCATGAAATGATAACTAATATGCTTGTTGTTGAAAATTGTTGTAGGCATGTGCTAGATGCCTAGAGTCTGGGAAAGGACCAGACAAAGAAAAGGAAAATGATGTTGAAGCAACTGAAATATGAAGTCACGACATGTGTTGCTGAGAAGAACACTGAGGATGGTGTTCCTTTAAGGGGGAGGGGATTGTAACACCCCTGTTTTCCCCAACCTGTAATTAATCATAATTTATGATTTGCATGCAATGGCTTGCAAATATTGTAAATGTATTATTTTTTAATTGTAAACGTCGACAATTGATTGATGGGTGAAGCCTTAAATTACTAGCCATGATATCACTAGAGGAATGAGGGGAGGTTCTATTAAGTTAAGGGACCCCAAGCCACCTTGTGGAAATATTAATTGGAAACATTCAGATAAAATTTACCCTTAGCTCAGATAACAAGACAAGTCAGTTAATGAGGAGGGGTTGGTAGTTTAACAACCAAACACCCCAATGAATGGAAGTATTGAGGGCTATCAGAAGGGATAGGAAGTGGTCAGCTAGAGGATAGTAGGAATATCACCACGAGTCCCTAGGATTGATGACGAGGTTCATTTTGACAAAAGAAACAGAAGGAAAGATTGAGAACCTACCTAAGTCATGTGTGAAAGAAAAAACACACACATAGAGAGAGAGAGGGAACGTGAAGAGTTCGACCCTTTGAGGAAGATAGTTGCTGAAAAGAATGCACATGGGCATTCAATAGAAGATGAGAGAACTCACACAAGTTTTGGGAGTTGGAGCATAAAAGACCTGGAAACCTGACTTGAGCTAAGAGGGGCATGAGCTTGATGTTGGGAAGGCATATGATAAACCTTGAAGAGGCCCGGGCTAGGTGGGTGTATGGAAAATCTCTACCAAGAGTAGAGTGAAGGAGAGTAACCATCAAATCATACTAAGAACCTAAGAGAGATTCCCTAGTGGTATCATGGCTTGGCACGAGGGTGGCCAGAATGCTAAAAGTGAATGCATATGAGCCTACGGTTGGGTGGAAAGGCGAACAACCACAATCAGTTGGTCGGCTATCAACTATAATATATAAGTATTTCATAGACTCTATGTAATTAAATTGAAATGAATGATTGAATGATCTTACTTGCGCTATACATATACATATTTGATTTATAGTGATGATGCTTATTATATTTTCAAACTCATGCGTTTAAGTAACGGTAGGATGGAAAGAATAGTGCATGCCCTACACAACTAAATACAAGTGTTCTGTATTGTTCTGAGATAAAAAGAATGAACTTAATTTTATGATTCCCGTGTGCTCAATATCTATCTATCTATCTATCTCTCTCTCTCTCTCTCTCTCTCTCTCTCTCTCTCTCTCTATATATATATATATATATGGAAATATGTGAATGGAAACTAGGATCATGAGTCAATAGTTGAATGTAAGGGAAATAGCCCAAAGAAAAATCCTTGAATTGTCTAAGTCTTGAATCAGATGAAAAACCATGTTTTGAGCTCGAAGGAATCATAGTTGTTGGCTCGGTGAAGCGAATAGATCCGGACCATTTATCGGAGCAGGTCACCATGCTTGTATAGAGTGTACCTAAGTTAATATGGATCGTTAATTAGGGATTAATCCAGAATTAACCTATGTCATAGATCATTGTGGTATTGTTTAAGCGATATTTGGGGGAGAGGTAACATCAACATGATGTACCATGATGACCTAGAACGCTAATGTGTCGAGAAGTTGATAGGTGTCAGCCTTTGAATAGCAATAGGTAATTGGTCGGTGGGCCATAACGCAAGCCTTTGGGTGAATTGTGTCTTAGACATCTATTTTAGCCTTGGACTTCGGACCAAAAGTTTGAAATATCTCGACCATTGATCATAGTACATTTGGGATTTTATCTCGGTTGTTGATCGACGTGGAAGCCCTTAGACATTGACGAGAGGAGGGATGACATCATGCTAACATTATGTTGATGTCACAAGGCTACATGTACGAGAAATCCATGTGGAGGCATGTAATTGGTCGAGGTAATAGGGAGTGGGTCTCTGTCAAGTTTAAGGGTTAGAAAGGTGAGATGAATGGGTCCGCAAGTCCACCAACTCGCGAACCTGACAAACTCAAAAAATGGCTAAGTGTTGAGACCTTTCCGATGGACTTATGAAAAGGAGGTACATAATTTCACGTCCGTGAGTCCACGTAGATGGAAAAGTGGCTAAGTTTTGAGACTTTTTGGACGGACTTATGAAGGGAAGGATTATGCATTTTTGACTCTGCGAGTCTGTGAGTCCGCGATCCCGCATAGATAAAAAAATGGCTAATTGTTGAGACCTTTCGGACAGACTTATGAAGAGGAGGTACATAATTGTACGTCCACGAGTCCGCATAGATGGAAATTTGGGTAAGTGTTCAGACTCTTGAGAAGACTTATGAATGGAAGGATTATGTATTTGTGAGTCCATGAGCCCGTGTAGATGGAAAAATGTCTAAGTGTTGAGACCTTTTAGACGGACTTATGAACATGAGGTACATAATTGTACGTCCGTGAGTCTACATAGATGAAAAAGTGGCTAAGTGTTGAGACTCTTTAGGCAGACTTATGAAGGGAAGGATTATGGATTCGTAAGTTCGCGAGTATGTGAGTCTATGAGCCCGCATAGATGGAAAAATGGCTAATTGTTGAGACCTTTTGAATGGAATTATGAAGGGGAGGTACAAAATTATGCGTATGTGAGTCTGTGAGTCCATGAAGAAAAAAGAAGCTAAGTGTTGGTCGTAGGCTAGGCCAATGCCACCATGGTAGGCTAGGCCAATTCCACTGTGGCAGACTAGGCCAATGCCACCGTGGCAAGATAGGCCAATGCCACTGTGGCAGGCTAGGCCAATGCAATGTCAGGAGCCAGTTGTTGCCATATTAGTTGGCACAGACAAGGAAACATTACGTGGATGCCATGTGACAATAAGAGAGATGTTGTCTATGAAAAAAAAACAAGAACTTTGGGAGGCCATAACTTTCATTCCAGAGATCAATTCTGAGTGAAATTACCAACCTTGGAATGCTCTTGATGAGAAAAAGAGGAGGTATCTATGATAAAGAAGACTCAAGGTTGTTAAGAGAAGAAAAAATTTAATACACCATCCCTTAAAAGGTACTTAGGGGGTCGGTTTTGTTACAGATAGACCAATTTTGGTCTCAATGAACGTTAACCATCATCAACATCATCAACATCAATTGGATTTTAAATTTCAAAACAAATGTGCAAATTCACGAATATCATATCAACCTCCAACTTATTCAAAAGATGGTTTCCAAATTTATAAATAAATATTGATACATATATTGATCTATAACATTTTGATACATTGTTTTATTAAATTATTTTGTATCACAAAATTCTTTTTTAAATGGCTACGATTTAATGAATAATAAAAGGTGATACTTCAATCCATATTCTTTTTATTTTAACCTTGGGAATTTGGTTACTCATTAAAGTGATATGGTCTAGGTCCATGGATGCCACTATAACCCAAGAGTATATCCTAACTTAGCAAGAGGCATCCCACCTAGGGAGAATAAAAATCATGCTACCCAATGACTCAATCACTTGAGTTAAACCCATGCAACATACCTCCATTTAATCCATATTCACTAACTACAATCATAGGTAATCATGGTCTCACAAATTTAGGGTTAGGTGAAGGGTACAAAGTAATGATCCCATACGAAAGTGGACACATTATTTATTATTGTTCAATTCTCCTCACTCACATTCAATTCCTCGATGAAATATTTAGCTCATTTTGTTGAAATTTAGAAAAATAGATGTAATACCCTTGTTTCCCCCAGCTTGTAATTATTCATTAATCATGATCACCATTCTATGACATGGGAAAAATGTAAATGTATTATTTATATTTCAAATGACTGACTGTGGGGGTAAAGCCTTGAAGTATTGGCCATGATATCACTAGAGGAAAGAATGAGGAAACTGTGGAGAGGGTTCATTAGTTCAAATGACCCAAATTCCATTTGCTGAGATAATAAGCCTCATTTAGATCCCAAGGAGAGGAATCAATTAATTAAGGAAGGACTAGTGGTTGAATAATCAACCACCCCCACGAATGGAAGCATGGTTTGACTGAAGAATGTCAGCTTGAAGTACTATAGGGTTTGGTAGACCAGGCTGACCCAAGTTTCCTTCTAACAGAAGGAACATGATAGGTCGAGGACCATCCTGGGAAAATATATATGGAAAATAGAGACAAGGAGAAGACACGGGGGAAGAGGCACATGTGTGAGCCTCTGCAGCGAGTAGGAGAGACACCAAACAAGAACGCATGCACAGAGGGGAATGCGTGACCCAGACATGTAGAAGAAAAGAGGAAGGTTGTGAGATTGATGTTGGGGAAGCAATTGATAAACCTTGTATGGATGTTGTGACAGAGAGAAGGTATCTAAGAAATGGAATAATTCCCTAGTGATATCATGGCTCAGCATGGGGGTAGCCAGAGTGCTAAGAATGAATGCCTCTAAGCCTATGGTTGGGTGGAAAGTCGAACACCCATAGTCAGTTAGTTGGCTACAATCTGAAACAGATAAGTATTCTCATACCCTATATATTTGAGTTGTAACTTTGAAATAAAGTTGGATATCCTGTGAATGTTTCAGGGATGTGCATGTTTCTTGATGGTTAGACAATGTTCCCCTATCTTTTGCTTGATTGTGTATTTAAGCAAGTAAGGAACTATATGGTTTATACGCGTAAATTCTTGAGCCCTGTAGTGGCTCAAGTTTAAGAAAATAAACTGTGAGTTCGTCGACCTTGGGCTTAGTTTCCCGTATGTATGTGTTGACGAGCATATGTGACACACCCGTCAACTGGAGAGTCTAGTTCGAGGTTGTCTAAATAACCCAAGCCATTTGAGGTAACCCACCCTGACAGGTTTAATGACTCCGTTAGCCGATAAAGGGATCTAATCTAAGCTACGAAAATAAAGTAACTAACTATTCATTAACTAAGATCTACTATATACATTCACTATTCAAACTTTTATATACAAAATATACAAATAAATAAGTGCAAGATTTACGAGAAACCTTGTAAACTAAGGTTGTACAAGAGAAAGGAATCTCAAGCAAAATTAAATAGATCTAGAACATGTTACTAATCTAATTTTAACCTTGAAACTAAAAAAGGAAAATAAATGAATGTAAATAGTAATGTTTTAACTTAAATAAACAACGTGTTTAAGATTAAATGTTAATTTACATTCACAAAATATAAATCAAAACAAAAAGGAAATCATTAACCTATAATTGGCCAGTATTTAAAGAAAAACCATGGTTGTGTCTTCCTGTGTCAATCTGCTCCTGCAACCTTTCTGTTAAGAGAAATCTATAACAGACAATTGTATAATTCTAAGATTATGGAAATGCCAAGAGAAAGTCACTTCACTTTGACAATTCAGATCTCATTCATAATATAGGAAGAAAAACTTTAGTATTGATAATCTCAGAAGGATATAAATGACCATTTACAATAAGAAATAAATTTCTATTGGGCAAATAGATCTGTGCAAACTCAAAGTATATGAAGAAATTTAATACATTTCAAGATTTGCATCAAAATGATAGAACCACCTGAAACTATACAATTTGGAATCATGGACTATTAAATGATTGAAATAATTAATGTATAGATGATAATAATGAACCATGCATTCATCAAACAGACTAATGCTAATTTTAATCAATTCATAATCAATTACTTTGAAGAATATGAACCATAATATAAAAATATTATAATGAAAACATAACTTTTTAACGTACATGACGAAAGCCTTAGTTAAAGCATGATTATATATTCTTCAATAAAATATTCAGTAGTCCATCTCCCAAAAGTTTCACCATCCGTTACTCCACCATCGCACCCCAAAACCTATCTTCAACCCTAATATTTATACAAGAAAAATCAATGGGGCGAATCGAAACCAATTTCCCCAAAAATGGTTTGTCAAATCCTCATTAATCTCCAAGAGATTGTTCTTAATACATTCTTGGATGAAGATCTGATCACACAGGGTTTATTTTTCATGGAACCATCTAAAGTTATCTTGATCTGATCTGTTTGCTAACTGGTTTATCAGTCTGGGTGTCATTGGGAAATGGCCACAACAAAAACATACCCTTGAAAGAACCGCATATATCTCCCAAACTGCACACGGTTTGGATAAAATCCTTTCAGTATCATATTTGGGGATGTTGTGAACAAAACCCATGTTTTAGTTTTTACAGATGCTTCTTCATTTGGCCAAAAATCGTGTCTGAAAATAGTTGCTCAGTTTTGATCACACTCAAGCCATCCAGACTGTTGGTAATGGTCTGTAGGTTTCTAGAATCTTGTTGCATGCATTTGGCTAAAAGAATCATGTCACAATCTCACTCCATGTCAACGAATCAACACGTGAAAACCATAAAATCAAAATAAATAAAAAAACTCAAATATTTGAAGAGTAGTTATGATTATGTAGCTACTCAAAACTAAAGAAAACTACAAACAATTTATAAAATAAATTAAAACTAAATCTAAAATATAAACATTTCAATTAAAGAAAACATTCCAACAATCAATTTTAGGCTCTATTAGGAAATGCGATAGAGATGGTATGATGACTAATTTGAAACATCATGACCAAGAATCGTCGTTCCACATTGTTGTTCCCATTATCAAATGCTTAAAACAAAGGTCATGCTAATTCCTTTTAAATTTCAATGAGCCTTAAGCTTGCAGGTACCATTAAGAACCATGCGTTGGAAAGATATGTTGATACCTCACCAAGATGGAACGTAATCATACCATGATCCATACGTGGCAATTTAAAGTTGTGTATTGATTAGCAATTTTACCTTTTCATTAATTCAACTCCAGACTATGAAAAGAACTTTAAACATAGGACAGATCCAAGACAACCAATAAAAGAGGAATAATTGATGACATAAACATTAAGCCCACAATAATTCACAAAGGAATAACATATAGTTTGAGAGATAAAAGAAATGAATGCTAAGTTTCGTGATGGTAACCATTTTTTAGATCAAAGAATTTTGTATGATACCTTTGAACAAATGAATCTTATCAAGTGATAGATTCGAAATCATGAAATGTTGTCTTTATAATATTTAGAAAATGTTGACCAATAAGATCTTGCATTAAAAAATCAAAAGAAACAACACTCATATTTTGGCTTTATAATAAATAACTCTTGTAATGAATGTCTCATACTATGGTGAATGTATTAAGTCTGTCTCAAAGCAAGCCAAGGTACCGGACTATTTGAAAAAATTGATTCTAATGGGGGCCCTTCAAATTTTGTAATCATTTAGGGGGAGTTGTTGGGGCCCAACAATATGTCAACATTCCCAGCTGTTTTGAGTCTCCTGGGAGAAGGACTCTGTTAAGTTTGGAAGAAAGAGTGTAAAGCGCATGCCAACACCTAAGTCTTTTAGAACTAACAAAGATCATGAAGGATAACGAGATTTAAGTCTCGAAAGGGAAGATCCTTTTGCTTGGAAGATGAGGATACAAGATCCATTCGGGAGGATCCAAGGTCTGTCATGACCATTGGATTTGGAGAAGGAGCGCAGGTGTTAACCCCTAGAATCCTTCAGTCTTTGTGAGTTCGACAAATTTTTGTATTCTTCGTAAGGGAGACGGATCCCCCAAAGTCCCAGAGCTCGAAGTTAATATGGGTCATAGATCTAAGGATGCCCAAGAACTGTTCCAACCGTCAGATCTACGATATAGTCAGTCTGGCGTTGACCATTTCAGGATTTCAGAGGATTTGGGATGTAGTATCGTAAAGGGACGTTCAATGTAGAACGTCGAGCATTGAACTTCGAACGTTCAATATCTTGCATTAAAAAATCAAAAGAACCAACACTCATATTTTGGCTTTATAATAAATAACTCTTGTAATGAATGTCTCATATTATGGTGAATGTATTAAGTCTGTCTCAAAGCAAGCCAAGGTATCAGACTATTCAAAAAACTTGATTCTAATGGGGGCCCTTCAAATTTTGTAAACATTTAGGGGGAGTTGTTGGGGCCCAACAGTATGTCAACATTCCCAGTTGTTTTGAGTCTCTTGGGAGAAGGACTCTTTTAAGTTTGGAAGAAAGAGTGTAAAGCGCACGCCAACACCTAAGTCTTTCAGAACTAATGAATCTCATGAAGGATAGCGAGATTTAAGTCTCGAAAGGGAATATCCTTTTGTTTGGAAGATGAGGATACAAGATTTGTTTGGGAGGATCCAAGGTCTGTCATGACCATTGGATTTGGAGAAGGAGCGCATGTGTTAACCCCTCGAATCCTTCAGTCTTCGCGAGTTCGACAAATTTTTGTATTTTTCGTAAGGGAGACGAATCCCCCAAAGTCCTGGAGCTCGAAGTTAATATGGGTCGTAGATTTGAGGATGCCCGAGAACTGTTCCAACCATCAGATCTACAATATAGTTAGTTTGACGTTGAACTTTTCAGGATTTCAGAGGATTTGGGGTGTAGTATCGTAGAGAGACATTCAACGTAGAATGTCGAGCGTCGAACTTCGAACGTTCAAGTGCCAAATGTCGATCGTTGAATGGTCGAGGCCACGTGGAGAGATTTCGGGACTTCAGGGAGTATGCGTGCATTGAGAAAAAAGGGGGGTGATGTCGACCCATGATCAACACACCACATGTCACCTAGATTTGGGAGTTTTGCAAACCCTATAGGTCCATTAACACTTGACACATGTCACCCACTGAAGGGGCCACATGTCCTCTATGCCTTGCCATGTGTCATCTCTGGCAATTACCTATTTTGTCCACGTGGAAGGAGGTCTTGTAGTATAGAGACTCAACACTCCGGAGGAAGTTGGATGAGAGTCATTAAAGTGTGAAGGCTCCCAAAATTGTGAACAACAGAGTTCATCTCAATCGTCCATTGTTAAGGACACATGTTTCTAGATCTTATAACTCAAAGATTAGACACTCTAGAGGATTTGGGGGTGTGACAATTCCAAAACTCCCGAATGCCGAATCGGTGAAGTGATGTGAGCCATGGATCCGAGGACCCTTTAGAATCCTCCCTAAAAATCAAATCTAGACTATGGTTAGTCCAACACTGACCAACTCTGGGATAAATGGGGAGTTTTCATATAAAAACTCTCAAACACCGAATATCTAAAGTAACGAGAGTCATAGATCGAAGGGTCTACATGGACAGATCTTGACTGTGAGATCGAAGGAATGCTAGAAGGTTGTGTTAGGGGTCAACGTGGCTCACTAACATCACCCAGGGTGACATGGACCCATGATTAAGGTGTCGCATGTCACTTGGATACAAATGTTTTGCAGACCCCTGGGCCCATTAGAACATGACACGTGTCACTCCCTGACAAGGGAACGTATCACCCCAGGCCCTCACCGTGTGTCAGTCCCTGGTACATGTATGCCTGGCCACATGAATGAGCCCTATGGTGAAGTACCGGGACTTTAGAAGTCTGGGACTCCACTACTCTGGAGGATTTGGAATAGTGTAGTGTAGAAAGGCCTGAAGGCCGGAGCCACGTGGCAAGCCCACAAGACTTCGAAAGTAAAGTACTCCAGGAGATTTGAGTCTTTAAAAGCGTCGAACGTTGAATTTTACCTTAGACACATGCGTTCCCAAGGATAAGGATCCACCATCGATTAATGATGGATGGATCTCCACCATAGACCTAGGAGCGCAGGGAGCTTCGGGATATCAGAGAATTCAGGGTGATATGAATGAGTCAGATCCATGTAGGTGCCACGTGGCCCATGCCTATTAACCCTTGAAGAACTTTGGAAGGGTAGATCTCCCAATCTTGAGCTCGTATTCGAGCATGGAAACAACTGTTAGAAATCTCGTGGTAAGCAAAATTTGATGGAGATAGTGGAACTAAGATTTGAGATGGATCAAGAAAACGAAATTATGATGCCCCATCCCTAGAAAGGGTACTTAGGGGTTGGGAGAATAGCAACAACACTTGGCCTACTTGGGCTCATGAAAGAGTCAAGTGAGTTTCCTTCTCAGAAAACTTTAAGGGAGAGGGCACCCTCCACTACCCTATCTAGTAGAGCATGATTCAGACACCGGCCTAGATAGGTTGGAGAACAATCATAAGACTAGTTTAATAAGGCAGAGAGGAGCATGTTGAAAGGTAATTCTTCCTTTGGGAGATTTTTTATTATGTGCATTGACTCCTTGATGAGAAGGACTGTCGATTCGAACTCTTTTGTTGTTTTCAAATTTTTACAGCATAAATCTTAGCGTGATGAAAACAACATAAGGATTAGAATTGTTCACTTGTTGGATTAATGGATGTCCCTAAAGAAGTAGGAATGTGTTGATAAGAACTTAGGATAAGACCTGAACGTGAATGGTTGATAATGGCAGGGTCTTGTCAAGGGAAGCTTAAGCTCGAAGAATGGATAAACTGGTTTTTGTAATACTGCCTCTAAGCATGGGAAGTTGGAGCATCTGACATTTATGATGGTCGTTTGTACAAAATACTGAACCATGTGTATATAAATCCTCATGACCAAGAGGAATGATGAAACTGTGTAGGGTCA
>ML834161.1:0-22045 GCA_009831015.1 Picea engelmannii | reverse complement strand
GATTACATTCTAAAACAAAATATGTGAGTGGAAAACTAACCCACGAGTATAGACCATTCTGATAACCGAATGGTAATGTGCAACGTGCATAGTGTCATGGCTCATTATGAACAAAAGGTTTTATATTAAATCATGTTGAGGTATCCTAAGAGTTAGGGTGAGCCTAACCGAGGATGCTCAAGGAAAAGAGTAGGAAGATCACAATAAGAAGTAGATTGTATAAGAAAGGAAGGAGAAAAGGAGGAACACTTTTCTCACCCTAAGAGCTCTATATTGTTTAACAAATTCGTAGGCTTAAAGAACAACTGTGGAAATGAGTACAGGTGGAGAAATGAGAATAAGTAAGTAAGTAAGTTTGAATGAATAGGCTTGGTTGAAGCCATATTAAACAAAGGTAGTGAGGCCTTGGAAAATAACCCAGTTGGACTGAAGGTCCCAGGCTGTGTAGATGGAGTTGGGAAAAGGGAAGAGTCGTAACTCCTTTCTTATTGTATATTATGTTTTTCTCTGGGACGAGAAAGCTGGTATGTTGATGAAAGTAAATGTTTTGACACCATAATGATGATTTTTGTATGATTGAGGAAATAGTTGAGAATTGATTGTGTTTCACTCGTGGAAGCTTTAGGGATAAGGTTATGAGGTGCATAGAGACATGCTAGGACATATCTGAAAATTGTTTTATTGATTTAAAAGCTACGATACTTGCATTTTTATTTTACACGACAACTAACATATTTATGATGTATGTCATGTGTAGAAACAAATTGGAATTGTTGAGGAAGATAGTTTCCTATGATGAACAACCTCAAGAAAAGGATGACTATGAGAAGGTGGTTGTCAAAAGATTGTTGAAGGGGATTTAAAAGTCCCCATAAAGGACCATTAATGAGGTAATATCAGAAAGGGTGCTAGCAGCTAGAACATGTATAAAAATGTCCATACCTGTGTGGCATAATGTATGCAGGAATTTGGTAAGAATCCCTTCTGAAAAGATTCCATTATCCTAAAGATATGCAAATAATTGTAAGTGGTTGTTGTATGATATTGCTACCCAAGCGAGGTAAGATTCAAGACATAAGAATATGAACAATAGAGAGATGAAGTCTATTCCGATCAAGGATGAGTTATAATCCTTGCAATAAAATGCATGAGTAAAGAGTACCATGGGTACAATGACCAATCTAGGAATATTGGGGAATAAAGGTGCTCATAGTTAGCACATTGCATGGAATTGCTTCGAGGAAATGAAGGTTTGCATAAAGGGAAGACAAAGGATTTTCCATTGAGGAAGTAGGGACTTCCAGTATTTTACTTACATTGTATAGGTGTTAAAGAAAATACAAAATTGGGTGGCCATGAGTGTTGGAACCTTGGTTACTAATGAGGGAAGAATGCTTGGGTGCATTCAAGAGAAACATTTAGTTTCATGTGCGCTGATTTGGGATCGTGATCAAACTGTAGCAGGGAGCATAGTCCTGATGTAAGCGTTAACGAGAAGGAATAAGCCATATGTTGAAAAGGTTGGTTAAACTCCAACACACCATAGCAGAGTGCTTGTCACCAAGTGTGGCAGCTTGAAAATCAATGCAAGGGTGCATTGGGTATGAATGTGGCCATGAATATTGGCACATTGACTAAAGTCATTTAATATTTGAATTGCATTTGGAAAATTTAGTATATTGAAAGGATGATTACATAAATAATAATACTTCCCTTTTTATTTGTACCCTTGAATAGATGAAAATGAATTGGACTGTTAGTATGCATCATTTGAAAATATAATGTGCATGAAAACTAACAATTTGTTTAGCTGAGGAATGTTGAAGTTGCAGGAGGAAAAAGGGTCTTGGATATGGTAGTGTTGTAATCCCATGAGGAAGACCAATTTCATGTTGAGATAAATTTCTATGGGAAGGAAATTCACATACTTGTGAATCTGGTTCCTGTGCGAAACATATCTGAAAATAAATGGGGAATGTGGAAATATGTGGGTAACAGATTTGCAAGAAAATTCTGAATTTGAAATTGATGATAATTTATCATAATTTTGTATACCTGTGATACAAGTGAGATGAAAAATATATGTCTAGGGAGGACAGATGAAGGTTGTCAAGCCGAAAAGTGTGAAATATGCTACTATTGAGACATGAGAACCTCGTGGTAAGCCATGATCACCTAGAATATGTTGTGTTGTGGCAACACAAGCCGAAGGGATGCCTCGACAGAGAAAGTATGAGGGATGCCTCGACTATAAGGCTCAATGAAGTATCTGAAATTCTTCTTGTGCAAGAAATCCTTGGCAAGGAAAGATATATTACCCGAGGAACTGTATAACAGAGAAGGGGATGCCTGAGCCTAGGCCTAGAAGATGAGTGATCACAAGGAAGAGGAGACTTTGATAATTCTTATAAACTATTGATTGGGATCATGCACACAATGGGTATGTCCAGAAAAAATAGTGATTCAAGAAAAACAAGGCAACCATGTGGATACGAATCCAAGAACTACACAGATGAGTATTGTGCTAAGTTATGAAATTTTCTTGAATTTTATGCAACAATAAAATGTTTATGCATGAAAGTTGTTATTAATATGCTTGTTGTCCAAGATTATTGAAGACAGGTGGTGTAGGCCAAGAGTATGAAAAGGAATTGACCAAGAAAGAGGCTCAAGACTTCTAAAGCAGTTGAATGAGAAAGGCATGACATGTGTTACTGAGAAAGANCATTAATCATGATCACCATGCTATGGCATGGGAACGATGCAAATTTATTATTTAGATTTCCAATGACTGTCTGTGGGGGTAAATCCTTGAAGTACTAGCCATGATATCACTAGAGGAAAGAATGAGGAAATTGTGGAGAGGGTTCATTAGTTCAAATGACCCAAATTCCCTTTGTTGAGATAATAAGCCTCATCTGGATCCCAAGGAGAGGAATCAGTTAATGAAGGAAGGACTGGTGGTTGGATAATCAACCACCCCCATGAATGGAAGAATGGTTTGATTGAAGAATGTCAGCCCAAAGTATCGAAGGGTCTGGTAGACCAGGCTGACCCAAGTTTCCTTCTAAAAAAAGGAACATGATAGGTCAAGGACCATCTTGGGAAAAGATATATAGAAAATAGAGACAAGGAGAAGAAACGTGGGATGAGAAAAGACACATGGGGGGAGAGGCGCACGTGTGAGGCTCTGCAGAGAGCAGGAGAGACACCAGACAAGAACACATGCACATAAGGGAACATGCGACCCAGACATGGAGAAGAAAAGAGGAAGGTTGCGATCTTGATGCTGTGGAAGCATCTGATAAACCTCATAGGGATGTTGTGACAGAGAGAAGGTCTCTGATAAATGGCATAGTTCCCTAGTTATATCATGGCTAGGAATGGGGGTGGCAAGAGTGTTAAGAATGAATGCCTCTGAGCCTATGGTTAGGTCTAAAGGCGAACACCCACGGTCAGTTAGTTGGCTACAATATGAAGCGGATAAGTATTCTCATACCCTGTATATTTGAGTTGTAACTATAAAATAAAGTTGGATATCTTGTGAATGTTTAAGGGATGTGCATGTCACTTGATGGTTAGATTGTGTTCCCTTATATTTTGCTTAATTGTGTATTTAAGCAAGTAAGGAACTATATGGTTTGTACGCGTAAATGCTCGAGCCCTGTAGTGGCTCAAGTTTAAGAAAATGGATTGTGAGTTCGTCGACCTTGGGCTTAGTTTCCCGTATGTATGTCAACATTCCCAGCTGTTTTGAGTCTCCTGGGAGAAGGAGTTTGTTAATATCAGGAGAAATAGCGCAAAGAACACGCCAACACCTAAGTCTTTCATAACTGATGAAGATCGGGAGGGATAACAAGATTTAAGTCTTGAAAGGGAGATCCTTTCGTTTGGAAAATGAGCAAATGAGATCCATTTGGGAGGATCCAAGGTCCGTCACGAACATTGGATTTGGAGAAGGAGTGCAGGTGTTAACCCCTCAAATCCTTCATTCTTCGTGAGTTCGAAGAATTTTGGTATTTGTTGCAAGGGAGATGGATCCCCAGAAGTCTCGGAGCTTGAAGTTAATCTGGGTTGTAGATCTGAGGATACCTAGGAACTATTCCAACCATCGGATCTACGATATCGTCAGTCTGACGTTGAATGTTTCAGGAGTTGAGAGGATTTGGGGTGTAGTATCGTAGAGGGACGTTCAATATAGAATGTCGAACATTGAACATTCAAGTGACAAATGTCAATTTTCAAATGGTCGAGGCCATGTGGATAGATTTAGGGACTTTGGGAGTATGCATGCATTAAGGAAAAAGGGACATTCAAGCACCAAACGTCAATTGTCGAATGGTCGAGGCCACGTGGAGAAATTTCGGGACTTTGGGAGTATGCATGCATTAAGGAAAAAGGGGGGTGACGTGGACCCACGATCAACGTGCCACATGCCACCTGGATTTGTGTGTTTCATAGACCCTATATGTCCATTAACATGTGACACATGTCACCCATTGAAGGGGCCACGTGTCCTCTCTGCCTTGCCATGTGTCATCTCTGGCAATTACATGTTTCGTCCACTTGGCAAGAGGTCTCGTAGTTCAGAGACTTGGCACTCTAGACGAAGTTGGAAGAGATTCATTAAAATGTGAAGGCTCCTAAAATTGTGAACAACAGAGTCCATCTCAGTCATCCATCATTAAGGACACGTGTCGCTAGATCTTATAATCCATAGACTAGACACTCCAGAGGATTTGGGGGTGTGACACTTCCAAAACTCCTGAACATCAAATCGACGAAGTGATGTGAGCCGTGGATTTGAGGACCCTTCAAGATCCTCCCTGACCATCATATCTAGATTGTGGTCGGTCCAACATTGACCAAATCTGGGAGCAATGGGGAGTTTGCATAACAAAACTCTCGAATGTTGAATCTTCGTACTAAGGGGAGTCATAGATTGAGGGGTCTACATGGAAATATCTTGACTGCGAGATCGAAGGAATGTTTGAAGGTTGTGTTAGGGGTCGACGTGGCTTGTTGATGTCACCCAGGGTGACGTGGACCCATGATTGAGGTGTTGCGTGTCACTTGGATATGAATTTTTTACAGACCCCTGGGCCCATTAGAACGTGACACACATCACCCCCTGACAAGGGCATGTTTCACCCCTAACCCTCACCGAGTGTTAGTCCCTGGCATGTGTCCACCTGACCACGTGAAATAGCTTTATGGTGAAGTATCGAGACTTCAAAAGTCCAAGACTCCGCGACTTCAGAGGATTTGGAATAGTGTGGTGCAGAAAGGCCCGAAGGTCGAAGCCACGTGGCAATCCCACAGGACTTTGGAATAAAAGTACTCCGGGAGATTTGGGTCGTTAAACTATGCACACCCAAAAGTGTCGAACGCTGAATTTTACCTTAGACACGTGCGTTCCCAAGGATAAGTATCATCGTCGATTAATGATGGATGAATATCCCCCATAGACCTAGGAACGCAGGGAGCTTAGATATATCAGAGAATTCAGAGTGATATGAATGAGTTGAATCCACATAGGTGCCACTTGTCCCATGAATATTAACCCCTGAAGAAATTTGGAAGGGACGATCTCCCAATCCTGAGCTCGAATTTGAGCATGGCGATAGCCGTTAGAAAGTTCGTGGCGAGCATAATTCGATGGAGATAGCGGAACTAAGATTTGAGATGGATAAAGAAAATGAAATTATGATGCCCCATCCCTAGAAAGGGTACTTAGGGGTAGGGTGTGTTACAGTAGACGTCTTTTTACACATATCAACCCTTGCTAAATCATAAATTTTCTTTTAAAATCTACCTTACAAACTGTTGACACTAACCCAAAATTATAATTACAATTAACCAAATTTAAGCTTAAACCTTACAAAATTTAATGATGGAGGGAACCTCTCCTTTTGAGTGTTGACATATGATTTTGTGCTTACATTTTAGTAAATCCAAAACAATAGATTTCAATGTAGTTTATATACAACAATTTGGTGTTTTTCTTGGTCATGACTTTAAAATTATATATATATATATATATATATATATATATAAACAAACAATTTTTTAATGATCTTATTAATTGAACATCATAATTACTATTGGAGAAGTGTTATTCATTCATTTGAGGTTAAAATTATAATTCATAAAGAATCTTTATATACTTAGAGGTTACAAAAGTTATTCAACAAGAGTAATGTATAGTAAAATTGAATTCCTCCCAATAATAATTACAAAACATGTACAAATAGCGAACTAATTATCAAATATTGGAACTATAACCTCATGATCTTTGACCTCAGGAACTATGACCTCGGGAACTATGACCTCGAGAACTTTGACCTCATGAACTATTACCTCAGGAACTATGCCTGCAAGAAATTTGATCTCGAGAAATTTGACCTCAGGAACTATGACCTCAAGAAGTTTGACCTTAGGGATTATGACCTCGAAAAATTTAACCTTGGGAATTTTGATCTCAAGAACTATGACCTCAACAAATTTGACCTACAGAATTGTGACCTTAGGAACATTGACCTCAATAATTTTGACCTTAGGAACTATGACCTTAGGAACTTTAACCTCAGGAACCATGACCTCAAGAACTATAACCTTGTGAACTTTGACCTCGTGAACTATGACCTCGGGAACTATGACCTTAGGAACTTTTAATTGAGTAACTATGACCTGAGGAACTTTGACCTCGGGAACTTTGATCTTCAGAACTATGACCTCATGAACTTTTATCTCAAGAATTATGGCCTCAGGAACTATGACCTCAGGAACTTTGACCTCCGGAACTATGACCCAAGGAACTATGTGATCTACAATATCAATACTTAGGAAATTAACTAGAATACAAAACAACAACACTAGCACCAAAATGAGAGAAAAATGACCATCACTTTATTTAGAATAGGAGGCAAGATTATATATATGCATGTTATTACATGATGGATTGAATGGGTCAAGCTACAACTAGATTCTAACAACTAGTTAGTTATATTTGATCAACTACTTCCTTGGGACTTGTGCCCAACTATTCTTGTCCTCCAATAAGCTGAGAGAGTGAGCCTTCCAAGAATCCAATTAGTTGAGGGAGTGCACCTTCATTTGGATTCACATGGATGTCCTTTGAGTTTCCCAATTTCTCATTGTTTAATCCAAGAAGTGTCCCCACTTTTGTCAGTAAATGAGGAAAATTCTTGTGCATGGAAGCTTTAGAAAACCATTTAGCATGAGCATGAGTTTTGCCTGTGCGCTCAACAAGGTAAGAGGTATGTTGTTGATTATAGGTGGTGGTATGGAAAGTGTCAAGTAAGGTGTCTTGTAACAAGGGAGACTAGAAATCAAGGATTAACTCGATGGGATGAGAGATGGTGAAATTATCTCTTAGCAATGGGGGTTCATAGTGTTTTAGAATATTTACATTCACCACATCATGAATTCCTAGTTGGGGTGGGAAGTTAAGGTGATATGTATTGTCCCCAATCTATTATAGAACAATATAAGGGCCATAGTAGAGAGGCTTCAGTTTGTGATGACGTTGGGATTTAAAATGCCAATGTTCCATGTAAAACCATACTTTATCACTAGGAGTAAAAACCATATGGGAACGGTGAGCATCATGACAGGCTTTGTGGCATTGTTGGGATGCCTTTAGTTCTTTATAGACTTGGGCATGTTTGTGTGCTAGATTCTGCAAAAATGAAAGGGTGGGTGTTTGTTCTTTCTGTTGGTGTGGAGTTCCAGAAGGATGCAAGGTGAGAGGAAGTTCATAAGGGGATAAAGGTTGATATCCAAAGTAGGCCTCAAAAGGAGAGATCCTAGTGGAAATATGTACAACATGATTATAACTATGTTGAATGACATGGAGAGTTGTATCCGACTGTTTGGTTTTGAAAAATTGAATGTGAAGAGCATGGACAGGGCTACGGTTAACTACCTTGGTTTGGCCATCTATTGGGGATGGAAGTTGGTAAAATATTTGAGTTGAAAACCCAGTAAATCCCATAATTTTTTCCAGAAGGTGTTGAGAAAGCATGTGTCATGATCATAGATGATGTTAGTAGGAAGGCCAAAGTGTGGCCAAACTTTATGAAAGAAAAAGTATGTGGTTTGGGCAGTAGTAGTCATCTTATTACAAGGGATAAAAATATCCATCTTGGAGAAACGACAAACAATAACCTATATAGCATCATGTTTTTTTAAGGTCATAGGTAAACCACTAAGGAAATCCATGGAAATAGAGTCCCAAGGGTGGGAAGGGAGAGGAAGGGGTTGATACAAACCAAATTTGTGATTGGAAAGTTTATGCTGACTACACAAGGAACAAGCATGAATGAAATGCTCCACTTGACAAGTCATATAAGGAAAAAATAAATATCGTTGCAAGTGATTAACTATTTTTAGAGACCCAAAATGGCCACCATAGGAGGAAGCATGAACCTCTTTAATCAAAGTAATACCATCTTTAGAAGTTGGGACACATAATTAGTTGAGTTTATATAGCCACCCATCTCTGATTATATAATCCAAAAATGGTGTTTGATTGACCTCAGTGGGATGTTGCACATCATCCCATATCTCTGAAAAGAAGGGATTATAAGCATAGAGAGGCTTCCAAACCTCATAGGCAACACAACACACAAATAGAATTTGAAGTACCTATGTAGGGGGCCAGATTAGGAAATCAACCATCCGATTGGATGTTTATTTCTTGTATTTAATCACCAAATGAATCTATTAAATGTAAGCGACCCACTTTAAATGATGTTTCTCATGTATCTTAGCCTGAGAATTGATGAAAATCAATAGATGATGATATGTGTGGAGGATTGTTTCTTTCCCTAGGATGTAATGGCACCATTGCTTCAATGCTTGTACCAGACTATAGAAATCTTTGTCATAAATGTTATAATTTCATTTGGCATCAGACGATGTCTCTGAATGGTATGCAATAGGGTGTCCTCGCTATTTAAGAACCACACCAATAGAATATCGAGAGGTTTCTATCTCAATCTCAAAGGGAGACTGAATATCAAGTAAATGAAGTACACGAGAATAACAAAGGGAATTTTTGAGAGCCTAAAATTGTTGTTGTTCCAAGGGAGATCACACAAATTGATTCTGATTGGAAATTCAATGAAGAGGGTGTGCTAACTAAGATAAGTTAGAAATGAACCGTCGATAAAAATTAATGCCACCTATAGAGCACTTGATTTCTAGAGATAAGTGAGGCGCTGGCCACTATGCAAGAACTTGGAATTTAATGGGATCTGGGCTAACACCCTCAACAAAGACAAGAAACCCAAAATATTGAATTGAAGGTTTCCCAAAAGAAGATTTAGGATGTTTCACCTGCAGTTTGTGAGTGCACAATAAGTATAGTACAATGCGTACATGGAGTGAATGATCCTCCCAAGTCTTGCTAAAGACCAAGATATCATCCAAATATATCACCACAATTTTTCCCAAATGTGCTATGAAAATATCATTCATTAGCCTCATGAAAGTGGCAGGGGAGTTAGTAAGACTGAAGGGCATCACCATCCATTCATAAGGCCCAAATTTGGTTTTGAAAGTTGTCTTCCCTGTGTCTGTTGCATTCATGCAAACTTGAGGATATCTTGTTGTAAGATCCATTTTGGTAAAGAAGTGAGCACCCTTCAAATGATCTAGTAAATCATCAATGCGTGGTAAAGGGTAACGATTCTTGACTGTGGCCTTATTAAGAGCCTGATAGTTCATGAATAATTCCATTCCTTAGAATCCTTCTTGGGAATGATGAAGGAAGGAGAGGCACACGGGGAAGAAATCGGTTGGATGTGTCCGGTATTAAGATGTTGTTGGAGATGGAATTCCACTTCCTCATCCTCATGAGGAGAAAGGAGATAAGGAGGAGCATTGGGAAAAGTCACTCTAGGAATAAGATCAATGGAAAAAATGGGGGGTAGTCTGGTGGGAGCAACAAATAAATATACAAAGGATGTGAGGAAAGTGTCCATATCTGAAGTAAGGGCATGACAAGGGTTGTCTAGTTTAAGAGGGCACACCAAACAAAGGGAAATGGACTTGTTGAGATTGATTTGATGAGCAACAAGTTGGCTGGAAAGTAAGGTAGGGTATTTCAGAGAGGATGAGGTGAGGACATAGGTACAACCATCTTTATGAGAACAATGCTAATGATTGCGATCATGGTATACGATGTGACGAAGTTCTTGATAGGGAATACCTAGAAGCACATATATGAAATCCAAAGGAGACACATTGCAAAGAAAAATATCATGGAAAGGGCCAATGTAAAAGGTAAGGGCACAATTGTTGTGGATAAATTAGTGAATATGGACATAGACCAATATCCCTAATTCGGGCACCTGAAACTAGAACAAAACGAAACATAATACACTCTTTTTCTTAGGTTCAAAAGAAACATAAAAGATATAAGCTGATACCTTTTTAATTGTCATTTGTCCTTGCAAGTTGTAACTCCAAGTTCTCGATTAAATGTTTCATAAAAGTAGAGATCTGCAAGAGGAACAAACAAAACAGTGAAAGAAACCAATATCTATATTTCTCAATGAACCTATGTAAATAGCCAAGGAAAAATAGACACAAATATCATTGGCAATCTTAGTTAGGAAAGAAAAATGTATCACTATATTAAATAATTAGAAAACAACTTACAACTGGTGCCTTGGTGTTGACAAGATCCTTCCAACAGTTCAATGCTTCAATACCCTCATAGCCTCCATAGATGTCATCATCATCACATAACACTTTAGCACAACTAAATCTCTTAGGGCCAAAGTGAGATTCACAAACTCTCAATTACAAATCTGGATCTATTCTCAATTCACCATAATTTCATTATTCCTCTATTCTTTCATCCTTTTTCCTTTGGAAGTTGCCTCTTTTATAGAGTAGAGAGGAAGCCATGAAGAGGTTAGGATCTCACCAAATTATGAGAGGTGGGTGAGATCCACATCGATCAGTAAACAAATCATCATCGAAGCTTCTCTTCTAGAACCTTTGAGAATATATTCTTTTTCCCATGTCCAAAATGTTGTCGAACCCTTATATATGAGCAAAAAGCGACATTATCACACTTGGTAGTGATGCAGACTGTGACAAGTAGAGTTTTCGCACCTTGATAAAGTGAAATCAACGACAATTATTTAATTTAGAGACTTGTTAGAGTTTCTTGTTTCCAAAATACTTCTTCCCAACTCTCCTTCCAAATTCTTATTCTTTTAAGGTGTCATAGAATAGATAGTATAAGTAGTTGTGACAAAATGTTGTGTAATAGAATACCCCCCAAAGTATGAAGTTAGAAAGTTTGATAGCTGAAATACTTTTCCTAATGGGTATTGAAACAAAGAACATGTCGGTTGGAGACCTGTCAAAACACAAGGAAAAATGGAGTGCAATATTTTATCATCATTGAGGTAGGCATCCCCATACTCATAATACAAGAGACTCTAAGCATGGTTGTAGATCGATAAATTGCAGATCCATGATTATCATTTACTAATGATATTGCCACTAAGAATACATTGTGGATCCATATCGCCATGATTTAATGAACTCATAGCCACCAGAATATACATTGTGGATCTATGAATTATGACAAGAACATAGCCACAAATCAATATAATGTGGATCTATGTGACAACATTACTCTAAATACTTTGCATCACAACCTGGGAAATTAAAATCAAAAGAAAATCCCACAGGGCTTCATCTCGTTCTTTTTTTTTTGTAGTACAATTCTCACCATGTGAATAGATGTTTTTAGAGTCAAACATGGTAGAAACCACTTGATTATCGGTCATTGATGTATATTGTTAACAAGTGCGAGAGAGATCTCCATTGATGTTAATGACTCTCAAGGTACTTTAAGTACAATCCTTTGAATGTGAATTGATGAGTTGAAGTCGAAAATTCAAAGAAATCTTAGGATCAAAGGTCAATGACAAAAACCCTTTTCAAAAGTGAGGATACTTGCCATTAGGGCATGCAAGTTCTAAGGTATTAGTGTACCTTCTAAATCAACTTCCTGGATAATGATTTTGCATCGACAGTAAGTGATTCGTTATAGGAGGGCCTTGATGTATCCCCCATCAACAACATGAAACAAGACTCAAAATAATTTGTAGTGATAATTCATAATAGTTTTCTAGGAATGACTTAGGTATGGCCAATGAGATCGGAGGCTTAAATGACTGCAAAAAGGGGTGACACAATAGAAGGCTTAGGTTGATTTTTTCTCGAACATTGACATAACAAAGGTTTTAGTAGCACTGACTTGATGAAGATCACAAGGTAAGATATAGATTCCCAAGGCATAATCGACAGGAGACAAGCAGATTTCCAAACTTCGACACAAAATGGTAGAAGATGTTATGTTCGAGAGTGATTGTTTCCATGAATATGGATTTGAAATATAGTTTCCCTTCCCAATTCCCCCCACCATGTTTGGCGAGTACCTTTTTATTTTTTAATGAGCTTGAGGAGGATAACAAATTCTCATGTATAAGCTCGTCCTTCAGACAAGTCCCTCAGAGTATGTTTAACGAACCCTAGGAAGGAGTGGTTCGGTCCCTTATGGGTCTTCCATTGTATATTTTACAAGTCAAGAGGAAGTAAAATCGATGGTTTTTCATGTTTAGAGAGTTTGAAAAACATTTAAAGAAAACTCCAAAAAGTCTTGTTTTGTAAAGTTAAGTCTCCCAAGTCCGAAAAAAGTATAAAATAATCTAGGGGAGAACTCTTCTAGCGAATACATATGTACTTCTAGAGCATACATTTTTCATATTTAGTCTAACGAGGCCGAAAAAGGGGTAAACTACCACTTGAAATATGCCCTTTCAAACCTTTTAATGAGTGTGAAAGGAAGCAAGTTCACTCGGAAATATTTTCATTTTTAATAGGGTTTCAAAAATATCTTAAAAACGTCCTTTTATAATTTGTTTTTGAATTTCTTAAAGTTTTTTCCTCAGAAAATGATAAAAATAATAAATCACCTTAGTTCCATGTTTCGTATGAATGTCCCTGGATGCACAAAATCAAACAAAAGTATTAATATCACTTGGAACTATACAAAAGTGGTTAATCATATGAAAATAATATGCCAAAGAATATTCTCTTAGGTCAAAAAGAGGCAAAACTCATTTATTTTTACCATTTTACCATTTAACCACTTGGAGGTGGAGAAATAGTCTATTTGTGTTGAATTTTCAAGTGTTGATTCTGGACGATCCAGGCAACCAAATCCATATATGTTTGTTCCAGGTTGTTCCTCTCTTCCTCCCCTTTCAAATTTTATCCTTTTTAAGCATTTTATTTAGTCTCTAGGCATTTATGGGTTCTAAACCAAGCCTTAAATCGCGCAACAAGGTTGTCATGGGCAACCTTTATTGAGGACTGCGACAATTTTTTTTCTCACAATCTTCTTTGTTGGGAAGCGTGACAATGTCACTCTGTGTTTTAAAACGCAGAGAAACAAGCACACAATAATTTTTTTTCTTTAAAATAGGGTAAGAAGGACCCATAAATTTTGAATTTTGAGTATGGTTGAGGCTTGTTTATGTTGTTTGCAGGTGTTTAGCTGAAAAAAATGTTAGAATGGAGGGAAAGAGAGAATGAGATCAAAATCAAATTTCTCTTAATAATCCAAATACAATGGCCGCCCTTAGAAGTTGTGGATTGCTGAAGTTTTTTAAGCTCAATAGTATGAGGGCCCAGGTTCCTCTTCTAGAACATCTAGTGAAGATGTGGGATCCTAACTGTCAATTTTTTAAGGTCGGGGCCCACGATATTGATCTTGAGATAGAAAATATATACTTCTTGACCGGATTATCTAGGTGAGGATAAAGGGTTTCTCTATCCAACTTTCGAGGAGGGGGTGTGAAAAATGAGACTCTCGTGACAGACCATTGTTTTTCAGGAGCTAGTAAAGGCAACAGAAAGATCCCAATCTGTGATGTGAGAGATCTCCCTTTAAGGACAATATTATTTAACATTGTACCGGTGGTTGGGAGTCAAGAATTCCATTTGGATACAACACTAAGATGTAGTACGGTATTGACTGTATGGACCCTACCGTGTTTAACTGGTGTAAGGGATTGTTGGAAAACATGAAGGATCAACTAACCAAGTGTAAATTGGTCGGTTGAAACAATTTGGATATGGATCCATTTTGATGTCCTTTTTATTGGAGAGAGTTCCTACCATGCGTCTTTAGAGAAAATAATGGAAAGAGGATCCCAACCCATGAGATCCACGTATGAAGAGGTGGGTAGAGATGATAGCCTGCCATGGTGGTGGACCAAGTGTATCTTATGACTATTCCTTCTTCAAATGGTTGAATACCCAACTCATTATGATTGAGGATTATGTATATACAGGGGTAAACTTCCAAGGATACCCAGATCTTGTTCTCCCAGAAGGGCACTAGTGGGGTGATGCAGGTAAAAATAAAGAAAAAATATTTTTCTTTAAATGTTATATGTATTTTTATTTGTATGGTAGCTAACTAGATTTCAAATTGCAGACATTGGTCAACCGAGACACTATGGGGATTCACCTATCCAATGACAGGGTGATATCGATGTCATGGTCGTATGAGACCAAGAGTTTGATGAAGAGATTAGAGAGATCGAGCACAACCTCTAGAGGTTGACTATGGATATCCCAGATATACAGATTGACGATTTTTCGTGTGGGGTCCAGCTCCACACTGTCGGAGTTTCAGGATGGATAGCCCATCTTCTTCAATGGTTGGCTCAAGCGGTAGTGTGCTACCATGAGCACCATCATTAATATCTATTAGTGGTCATGTTGACCATCATCATTTATGATTTCGAAAGCTACAAGCTTCGATACTTTTTGTAATCTTTTTTGAAAAACAATCTTTTTGAAAATATTTAATACAAAAATGATTTCTATTTATGTTCTTATGGTGTGTACAATGTGTATGTGTTTTTATAAATGACGTAAATGTCTATATAACACATAATTTGCTAAAGCATATGTAAGCGTGTTTAAATATCTTAGAATGTGTTGATATTCTAAATAATCAAAATTCCTTTCCAAGAGGCGTACTCGTAAAAATATCTTTAAGAGTGTGGGGTTTCTAATAGAATAAATGTTAGCCAATTGTTGTACCACAAGTTGAGAATCCAATTAGACAACCAAACGATGAATTCCAAGTGAAATGGCTTCGGATAATAGTTCAATTATTGCACTACATTCTGCAATATTATTAGTTGTGCGACCAAGACATATGCCATGTAAACACATCAACTCGTCAGTGGGGGTATAGATAGCCCACGCAGCAGATGCGAGGTTCTGAGTACTACAACTAGCACCATCAGAAAATCCCACATGAGGTAGAGAGGATGTTAACATATTCAAACCAAGCACGAATCATGATAAGAAGCAAACAAAAAATGCGTAATAATTTAAAAAAGAAGGTCACACCAAATAATGGTACAATATATACAAAGCACGAATGCATAATGACTCTAAGCATAGTAATTTTTAAGGTAAATCTCTTTCCGAGGCTCACCCAAAGGAACACCATCATAATCGACTAACTCATAAGCCCCTTTTTCTAAGACACGTTTGACAATGTAAGGGCCATGCCATAAAGGTTCGAATTTACCTTCTCCTAGAATATCTCGATCCTAATCATATAAAAGGACCAAGTTACCTTCAGAAAAAACATGAGTTTTAATAGTCTTGTCATACTGAGCTTTGAAACATTTCTTATGAGTTTCGTTATCCAAAGCGACATCACGATGATTTTCATCTAGTTGAGTCAAATGCAAAAAGTGTTCTTCCTCAATCGTTGTGTTAGGAAGTAATTCGATAACTAGTTTTAAGGATGGTATTTCACACTCGATAGGCAACACAACTTGTAAACCATAAACAAGTTGAAATGGAGTGAAAAATGTGGTCGTTTTAACTGAAGTACGATATTCCCATAACGCTGAAAATAACAAAGTATGCTAATTCATCTTATGAATCCCTATCATCCTACGAAGCATAGTGGTCAAAGTTTTATTGGTAGCTTCGACTGGACCGTTGGCCTGCGAGTAATAAGGAGTTGAGTTTTCATGTTGTAAACCCAACTTGTACGTTAATTCCACCATCATATGATTGTGAAAATGAGTGCCATGATCAGTGACAATAGCTTGGGGCACACCAAAACGAGTGATAATGTGGTTAAAAACAAAAAGTGTTGCAGTTTTCCTGGTATTATTGAATGTAGGAATCACCTCGACCCCTTTAGTGAAATAATCCATGGCAATAATGATGTATCCATGCCCCTCAACCGAGTGAAGGGTACATGTAATGAAGTCAATTCCCCATTTAGAAAATGGACCAGGAGAAACTACAGGATGAAGAGGAGCAGGAGGTGCATGGGATTTGCAATTATAAATTTGGCACGCATGACATTTTTGAATTGCACGAATACAATATTTAAATATGGATGGCCAAAATTATCTTTCCCTCAAAATATTTTGTGCAGTGGAATATCCAGACATATGACCACCACACGCACCAACATGGAAATCATTAAGTGCTCTTTTGTATTCTTTGTGTGTTAGACATTGTTGAAAAATAGAATCGATACTGTGACGATAAAGGGTATAAAAAATAATGATATATTGGTGAGCTTGGTATTGAATACGACGACCGTATGTACTAGACAAATCTGGCCGAAAGGTTTGAGTGTGGAGATAGGTGATAATATCCCCACACCACGGGTCAGAAGAGTTGATTAGAAAAAGTGATTCATCAGGGATGGTCTCTTCTTTCAAACTCTCTGTTGCAGGAGAAGGAAGGTCACAAATCAACTCCGCAAAACCTAAGGATTTCTTAGATTTGTCTCTTTCGAATTCTAAATCAAATTCCTGTAGGATGACAATCCATTTGGAATATTTCCCCCCAAGAACCCGACGGGTCGAGATATGTTGCATGTGGTTACAATAAAAAAGAACAATAGTTTTGCGAAGGAGAATATAATGATGAAAACGTTGGACTGTTTGAACAACAACCAAAGCCAAATTTTCCACATGTGAGTATTTGACCTCGGTTGGAGCAAGGGTTTTACTCAGATAGTAAATCACATGTTTGTCGTGTGAATTATCATATTGAACTCGTACCATAGCAATGGTATTTTCGAAAGCAGTAAGGTATATAAAGTAGGCATGGCTATAATCAGGGGGGTGTAATAAATATGTATGGGTTAACACATGTTTTAGAGCCTCAAAGGATTTTTGAGCAACGTCTTCCCATATAAAAGGAACCCCTTTCTTAAGTAGACGAATGAAGCCTTTAATTATTTTTGCATAGTGAGGAATGAATCGATGCAAAATGTTTGCCTTCCCTTGCAAACTTTGGAGTTGGTGTAATGTTGAAGGAGGAGGAATATTAACAATAGCCTCAATATTCAAATGGTCAACATGGATCCCTTGCTTGGAAATAATAAAACTGAGGAGACGTCCCGATTCCACACAAAAAACACATTTATGTGGATTTAAGTGAATATTGTAGAACTAACATCTGAGGAAAATTGTACGAAGATGGGCTAAATGATCTTGATGGTCGAATAGAATGTGCATGTAAATTGTCAAGATATGGTTGAACAATATGCTTAATATCATGAAAAGCGTAGGACATAGCTCTTTGAAAAGTAGCATCAACATTTTTAAGTCCAAAAGGGAGTTTTTTATAAGCAAAGGTACCCCAAGGACATATGAAAGCAATTTTATGTTGTTCTGAAGGAAGTATGTTAATTTGATTATAACCCGAGAAACCATCCATAAAGGAGAAAATTTCACTGTTCTCACAATCATCAACGATCTAGTCAACGAAAGGAGTCACGTAATTATCTTTAGGGTAATCCCTATTGATATCATGGTAATCAACACATACATGAATCATACCTTGTTTCTTGTTGACCGAAACAATATTTGAAACCCAATCAGTAAGAGATACTAGATAGATGAAACCTGCTTTAAGAAGTTTTTCAACTTCCATTTTGAAAGCAACGACTTTTCTAGGGTGAACTAGACGAAGCTTTTACCGGACATGCTTGGCTTTAGGATATATATTAATCTCATGAACTACAATATTCGGGTCGATCCCGGGCATTTATTTTTAGGACCAAGCAAAAATGTCACGGAATTATTTGAAAAGTTCTCTATAAACGTTAATTTCTTTAGGAGAATAAGAAGCATCGATATGAATGTTTTCCACGATTCCAAGTTTGATTGAAATATCAATAGGAATGATATCATAAATGACTCCCAAATTCCCCTAAGATAAAATATCACAAGGGAGGATTGGAATGGGAGGATCATGAGATACCGTAGAATGAGTCTCGAGTTCAGGTTTAAGAAAACAGGAGGAACGATGATGTCCATCATCCCATGGAGTTTCCTCTAAGGACATAACCTCCATGATACCTTCATCATTGGGAAAATTATCATTGAAAGGATCAGGGGAAGTGAGGGAGGTAATATATATAGAGTGAGAATACTTATCTAAGATTGGACTCATTTGATCATATACATTATAAGTAGATGCAAAGGTAGATTGGATGGCTTCATAATTCAACTCCACTAGGCTAAGTGGCATTCGATTGTCGTAATTATCATATTCATTTGGAGTAGGAATTACCCATGGATCATATGAACCAAGGGATTTACCAATACTGGTTGAAATCATATTGATTTGGGGGACAGAAGGATAAATGTTGGGTGGTGGGAGTGGAAAATTTCCTATTAACGCTGAATCTTTTAAAAGACCCACACCAACATTCTCATAGGAGGAGGACAAGATGTTCTCTACAAAAGGTACACCACCAACGCACAAATCAAAATTTAAAAAGGAAAGTTGGTCAACTGTAACTATTTTTCCTTGATGGGGAAATCATAGTACATGGAACAAGGTAGAAACTACGGTAGATATGGCATAGACCCAACTACGTCCCAAGAGAAGATTGTAGTCTAGCGAAGCATCAACTATTTCAACTTCAACAATGATTGTTTTTCCTTCCAATATTGATCCATACTTTATGAGCAGAACAAAATGACTACAGATTATTAACAGGTGCTTAACACAAAATAACAGAGATACACTAAAACTAGTTTTCTATTCAATAAGGAAATAAGCTAAAACTGTAAAATGCAACGGAAACAAGCTTGCTGTAATGGTGGTGGCTTATCTCTGAGAAGAGATGTGACGATTGCACTCATTCGCAAGAAGATGATTACAATGAGGATCTGAAGGCATTTTTACAATAAACAGGAATGTCAAAAACCCTATACATCCATAAACCTAACCCTAGGAAATGTAGCGCCAAAAGTCATGTGGGCCTCGTCTGGGTAAGTTAGTACATCAACTTCCCAGGGTCGTAACTTTTGCATACGATCTTCGTTTTAGGTGTATGATATCCCGTTGGAAAGGTATTGTCGAGAATATTAATTTTGGGGGATCAATCATGCCTTCAAATATTATTGAGAAGCTCGATCCCAAAAAAATTTCATTTAGGCCCTCAAAATGGCCCCGAAAGTTAAAACTGCTAAAAATAGTAAATTGCCAAAATTGCCAGAAAATTGTTTTGAGGCAGTTGGAAAAGGTGGGTGGCCACCGATATCCACCTAGATCAATCCTCCCTCCTTAGGAAGAAATGGTCTCCATTGCATTTATTTCCCCCATCATATGAGAAAACTTCTACTGAATTTGGCCCCGGGTGAGCCACTTGCCTTGGTGCAGGAGTTGCCTGGCTTTGACGACTCAATAAAGATGGATCCTTTGTTGTCGAGTGACCTTGATATGTGTGTCCACAATATGATCAGTGGATGATTTTTGTATGTATTCAGGGTTGAGATCTATTGGTTTCAGTTGTTCTGCTACGTCTGAGGTGTCCAATAATGGTGGGAAATAAGGGTGAAGGAGATCCACGTTGAACACTGGGTGCAGGCCAAGGAAAGGAGGAATGTTGAGCTCAAAATCATTATCCCCCATGGCCTTGGTGACGGTGTACAGACCATAATGGAGTGGGTGAAGCTTCCTATGGGGTCCTGTAAGGCATTCTTTTTGCAAGTGCAACCAAACTTTGTCGCCCACCTGAAACTTATGTGGCACCCAATGTTGATCATGGCGTTGCTTGTACTTGTCATTGGACTTATGTAGGATATCCTGAACCTTTTGGGAAATGTGCTGGATCTGCTCAATGAACCGAGTGGCTTTGTCAGCTTCAGTTGGAGCAGGAGATGAGTTGGTCGAGGTGACTACAAGGGGAAGTGCAACATCTATGGGAGCCAATGGTTGGAATCCCAACCCCACCCGAAAGGGGATGTGGTCGGTTGAGCTATGTAGGGCTCGATTGTAGATATGTTGGACATAGGGAAGGCTCTCATCCCATGTGCAAGGGTGCTTTGAATTATACATGTGAAGGATATGCACAATCATTTGATTTATGACCTCGGTTTGGCCATCTGTCTGGGGGTGGAAGGCCATGGATTTGGTGAGCTTGGTGTCCAGCAGTGACCAGAGGCTCGACCATAATGTGTTGAGAAATCTACTATCTCGATATGAGACAATGGTTTGTGGGATTCCAAAATGTACCCAGACTCGTTCAAAGAAGATCTTGGCAGTGGTCTCTGCTATGATGTTCTTCTTGCAGGCAACCATAATCGCCATCTTAGAAAAGCGATCAACAACCACAAAAACACAGTCATTTCCCCGGTTGGTGGATGGGAGGCCCAACATGTAGTCCATTGAGATGAATTCCAATGGCCTATCAGGAGTAGGAAGAGGAGTGTACATGCTCTGTTTCTTAGTAGTCGGTTTGAAAATAACGCAGGCAGTGCAGGACCTGATATACTTGCTGACCTCCTGTCAAAGTTTCGGCCAGTAGAAATGTTTCTGTAGCATCGCCATTGTATTTTTGACATCGAAGTGTCCTGCCACCCAACTGTAGTGGGATTCCCAGATCAGCTTCACTCGCTTGCTTGATGGAACACAGATAAGGCCCAAATGACACAAAAACCCATCCTAGAGATGGAAATTATTGACAACTGTGTTTGCACCCAACATTTGGTAAGTGGTGGCAAAGTCTGGGTATGTCTCATAAATTTGGGGCCATCCAGAGGTCTCCTGGCCACAGGAGTCTAGCACCGTGGTGAGTGCCGTGACTGGCGGTTTGCTGAGGAAATCAATGACGCGATTGGTGCTTCATGTTTTATTCTTGATGTTGAGGTGGAATTGCTGCAAGTATGTGGACAACTTTTGATGGTGATCATTCTGCAATTTTCCTTGTGTCTGCATGAACTGCAATGGCTTATGATCAATGTGAATGATTGTCTCCTTCCCAAGAATGTAATGTTTCCACTAGCAACAGGCTTGTACAATGGAGTACATTTCTTTGTCGTAAGTAGGGTACTTACGGACAACATCTGATAGCATCTCACTATGATAGGCCATGTGGTGGACGTGTGAGAACGATGCCCACCACATAATCTGAAGCATCTGTCTCGATCTAAAAGGGTTGTTGCACGTCTCGTAGTGAAAGTAATGGGGCTGAGCACAAGCGCTGCTTCAAATTATCGAATGTTTGTTGTTGGGACCGGCCCCATGCAAATTTCACCTTACCAACACCCCTCGTTATTTGGCTGAGGGCCCATGCAATATGGGAGAATCCCAACATGAACCTGCATTAGAAATTGGCAAGGCCCAAGAAGCTCCGAAGCTCAGTGAGTGTGGTTAGGGCTGGCCAGTCACGGATGACTTGGATCTTGGCTGGATCCATAGGTATGCCATGCTAATCAATTATGTATCCTAAGTAATGGACCTTGTCCATGCCGAAGGAGCATTTTTCCAAGTTGGCATATAGCTTGTGTTGCCGCAGGGTGTGCAGAACCTATTGAATATGTTGCAAGTGTTCAACCCAAGTCTTGTTGTAAATGAGAATGTCATCCAGATACACCACTACAAAAGTATTGGTGAATGGTCGCAAGATATC
>ML834158.1:24508-41676 GCA_009831015.1 Picea engelmannii | reverse complement strand
GACGATTGTGAAAATTTTGATTTTTGATGGTTTTTTCCTTACCCAGATCTTGGATTTGGTTTTAGGGTGAATTTTTGGGTTTGATTATGATCTGTTTACAGTCTGCTTGACATTTTTTGAGCTTCTTTTAGCCATCTGTGCTTTGTTTTATTTTGAAAGATTTGGTCTCTTTCTTTGGGTGTCTTTCAGTTACAAAGCATTGTTTTTTCTTTAGAATTGTTTAGTGAAAAGAACACTTCTTTTTTCTGAATAACTCGCGTTAAAAGAGAAACTTTGTTTGGGTTGCTTTTGTTTTGAAGAAGTTCTCTATTGATTTTAGCTATATTTGAAACAAAAAGATTTAATTTCTTGCTTTACATTAGATTGGGGGCATATTTGCATTTGAAGTAGTGAAATTGCATGGTTTTTGGCATTTTTTAGTCTTGAATTCTAAATCCCCCCCCCCCACCCCCCGCTCATGGCCGGGGGGGCCCAAGAGTCGTGTATTGGTGTACAATCGCTTTTGCTTATTTCTTGAGAATATTGATATTGATGAGTTTAATAAAAGTTTTGGGAGATTGTGCATCTGGGAATGATAAACGTTTTCTCCTTCTCGTAATACAACTTTCATCGAAATGAAATATTTACATTCTCATTTCTTTTGCATTGTTTAGAGTCGGTCAAAACATCATTTAGTCCATGCCATTTTCCTCTTGAGTAACAACAACCTTAAAATAAAACACTTATAAATATTGATTAGACATTTTTATATATTCTGGTAGCAAACCTACATTAGATTAGTTGTAGGGCTTTGGAATAGGTGTGAAAGATAACTTTCCAAAGCTGCAAACACACATAGAATCTTGCATTAGGGAGCGGTGAAATCCAATCGCTACATTTTGTCCTGTGAAGCCCTTTTAACACAAGGGTCAATCATGAGGTTGCATTGAGACTGGCATATTTACTCACCCTGCTTTGTTGGTCTCGGTGTAGAGATTGCGCGTATTATGGGGGTCGCTTGAAGGTATACCTACAATGATGAGTGGAAGCCTTTCAAGTTGATTTTGGGCTAGATACCCTGGCTTGGCACGTGGATCGAACTATCAACTTTTTCCCAGGAATTACTGTAGTAATTGGTAACCTTAATGGCCTATCTCTCTAGGGTATTTACACTAGGTGACTTTGGAGGGGCAAGTTTTCATGGTACCTAGGATCGACATTGGCCAAACTCACTCGGGATCCTTGGAGGGTATACCCACATTTATGTGTGGGAGCTTACACCAGGGTGTAAGTCAGTTAAGCAAGTCCTCAATGTAACTTTTCCACCCACTCTATCTCATCCCCTTCTTACTTTGTTCCCATGACGTTGGATTTCATCACCAACTAGTGTCCTCATTGTGAGAAGGTTTTGTTTTCTTGCTTGCTTATTAGATTTTTAGCGTGTGTTGTTTGTTTTCCCTAGTGGACTCTAGGTTGGGATTTTTTTTTTTAATGGCGCCAGTTCCCAGAATGACCAATGAAGGAACCTCTATTCCAAGGGAACATTTTGTTTTTCCTTCTTATGGAAACATTGGTCCTCCTCACATCGCTACTTTGAGCCTTCTAGGTCTCACAATTGGACTACCAGTATGGCTGTTTTCCACTTAGGTAGTCCCGAATGCAGTTAGTGCTTCATTTGTAAGCACTTCCCCCCAAGAACATCAACCTCATGTTGATCATTCACCTTCTTCACCAGTAAGATCTTCTTTGCCTTCTTCACTTGCAAGGTCTTCTTCCATTTCATCTTCTTCGCCGAGTGAAATTTCTAAATCTAGTAATTCGGTGGATAAGAAGTAGAAGAAACAAAAGATTAAGAAGAAGAAAAATAACAAGGGTCCCAACTTCCAACCACTGCTGGACATGTTGGAAAGAAACCAGTTACTGTTAATCGTGCTGGGAGTGTTGATGATGCCAAGATCACCTAAACACCTCATAAGCCCAAGTATCCTTGCAGGCTTTGTAAGGGTAGCCATCTTCTTAAATATTTCCTTGGTCTATACAAGGTTATATAAGCATGGTCTATACAACCTCGCCAACCCATGTCATCAGCCTCTGAACAACATGTTGATGGCCTCTTGTCAACTAGTCATGATACAGTTGGAAAAATAAAAGTAGAGTCAAGTTCTTGTGCATGTTATGCAAAGGGAGTCATCTAATTCACCTTTTCCCTCATATGGATGAAGCCTCAAAATTAATGGAAGACATGACTATTTCACAACCTCAACTTATATCTTCTTATCACAATCTTACTCTTGACCCACCTGTAGTTGATGGAATGATCAATTCGGTCCCTTCGTCGGTCAATCCAGTTGATTATGTCATCAATATGGTCACATCCTTAGTTGAACAAGTTGACAAAGTGGTTGATCTGATCCCATCCTTGGTCAATCCCATTGTCCTACCATAGAGTGAAACCCAAGTGGTCGATCCGTTTCCACCTGTCGAGCCCATTCTCCCCTTGGGAGTGAAACCCAAGTGGTCGATCTGATCTCATCATCGATCGATCCTACTCTCCCACTCGAGAGTAAACCCAATACTGCCCATGTTTTTCTCGTTGATACAAACTCTACTTCACTGGGGGGTATTCCTCCTTCTCCTGTGTAACCCCCTCCAAGTAAAGAGGCCATCCTTTTTAATTGGGGTGTGATAAATGGACCTCATCTTCCCTCTCACATTCCTTTCTAGATTACAATATAGTTTTGTGGTTGGGACATTCCTTAGACATTGAGAGATGAAGGTGTGTCTGTTAGTATTTTGTCCTCTATGGATTGGAAAGCTTTGGGTTGTCCTCAACTTGCACTGATTACGCAGAATATGTTAGCTTTTAACAGAAGAACCAATCAACCTTCCTCAGTTTCCTGTAACTTTGGGAGGGAAAACTGTCTTTATTGACGTCAAGGTAGTCGAGGACCCCTTGGATTTCGCTTTACTCCTTGAGAAATATTATGTCTATGCCATGAAAGATATTGTGTCCACTCTTTTTCATGTGATATCTTTCCCTCATGATGGAAGAATTGTGACTATTGATCAACTTTCATTCATCATTCCTGACTAGATGACCTCCCTAAATGGTTCTTATATGTAGATGGTATCGCCCTCGCCACAAGTTAATTATGTGGCATTGTCTCCCATGCCTTCAACTACTGATGAATATTATACTCTCACTATAAGATTAGTCTCTTATGACTTGGATCCGGTAGTTGACATGATAATCTCTTCGATAGGGCTATTGGAGCCTGATCTCCTTACCCTTATCGTGGCCTTCCACATGTGTTCCTTCCAGAGTGTGTTTCTTCCATCAAGTGAAGATATCTTGGAGGCCATCACCGAGGTTTTTTCCTTGACATGGTGTCCTTCCAGAGCTTTGTCCTCTTGGAATCCATGATCAAGAAGAGAGTTGAGCATGGTTTTTTGATTTCAAGCTCATTAAAAAATGAAACCAGATGTGAGGATAGTTTTGTGTCTCTGTGGCGACCTCATTAAAAAATGAAACAAAGGTTACGGACATAGTTCCTGTTTCTGTGTCAAGCTCATTAAAAAATGAAACAGAGGTCTGGGGATTGAACCTAGATTCTCAAGCATAGTTCTTGTTCCTGTTTCAAGCTCGTTAAAAAATAAAATAGTTTTTCCCCTTTTCAATTGAGTCGAGTACTTCGTGATGTATAGTATTTGAAGCTTCTTTTCATCCTCCTATGTCATTGGATGAATCTAATCTTGGGGGGCAATGCTTTCAGCCTCTAGACATCATATTGAAGTCAGAGCCGCTAGTTTCTTAAGATGGGGGCTAAATACCAACCATCCCTGTGTTATGCATTGGGAAGTCCAAGCATAGTTTTCCATGGTTCAAGCTTCTGTAAAAATGAAACCACCTACCTCAAGCATAGTTTCCTCTGGTTCAAGCTTGTGAAAAAATGAAACCAAGTTCAAGCATAGTTTTGGCTAGTTTTAAGCTTGTGTAAAAATAAAATCTATCCCAAGCATAGTTTTCTTTTGTTTTAAGATTGCATAAAAAATGAAAACAATCCCGAGCTCAATCTTTGTTCTTTCTCATGCTCGCAAATACCTGAGAATATAACCGAGTAAAATTTTATCACTTTTTCAGACTTGTAAAGGTTATACGAAAAAGGAATCCCCTGGAGTTCCCTTTAAGCTCTTTTCAGACTCTCTAAACATGAAAAGATTGCCGAGCGATCTTGTTCTTTTCACGCTCGTTAAAGTATTTAAAGAAAATGTCTATTGAGCAGTATTTTATCTCTTTTTCGATCTCATCAGATTAATTTATGAAAAAGGAACTGAGAGAGTTCTCTTTAAGTGTTTTTCAGACTCGCTAAATATGAAAACCCCCGAGTTTTCTCTCTTTGGACTCATTAAACAAACATTGAAATACCTATATGAGACCAAACCACTACTTCCTAGGGTTCGTTAAACATACTCCGAGGGAATTGTACGAAGGATGAGCTTACATCAACAAGCATATGTTATCCTCCTCAATCTTGCATAGAAATAAAGAGGTACTGGCCAGAAATGGTGGGGGAAAAATTGGGAAAGAAATGTATCTAAACTTGTATTCGTTGAAAGAGTCACCTTTGAACATGACACTCTTTCACTCACTTGTGTCTAGGTTGGAAAATCCGCTTGTCTCTTGATCATACTCCTTTATAAGATTACCCTTTGGTCTGTGATCCCTGTTGTTGAGTTAGTATTTCCAAGACAATTGTCATGTCATCAATATGTTCAAAGAGAAGTTCAACCTGGAAAGCCTTTTATTGCATCGACCATTTCTGCAGTCCTTAAGCCTTCTATTGTGTCAAACATCCCCGAGTTAGTCCTAAATCACTTGTTACTCTGATATACTTCAAATCTTGTTACCCATTTCATGTTATTGATGGAGGATACATTAAGGCCTTCATGTGACGAGTATTTTCCTATCGACTTCAACTCATTATCTAGGAATTAGACTTAGAAACTATTTGGTACCTTGGAATTTGCATGCCTCAATGGCAGGTTTCCTCGCTTTCGACAGTGGGTTTTCATTATTGACCCCTGATCGGGAGATTCCGTCAAGTGTTTGACTTCAACTCATTAATTCACACCCGTTGGTTTGTACTAGTCTACCTTGGGAGTCATTGACATTAATGGTGATTTCCCTCGCACTTGTTAACGATATACATTAATGACCAGTAATCAAGTGGTTTCTACCATGTTTGACTTCAACACATGTATTCACATGGTTGGATTCATACAATAGAGTGGTGGAGATAAAGACCCTGGATATTTTCTGACAGATTCAGGTTGCTTTGGAGTATATTCAGTTTGTACAGTTGCATATATCCACAATGTATGTCTTGTGGCTATTTTTGAGTCTTTCACACATAGATCCACAATGTATTTTTGGTGGCTATGATCATATTTGAGTCATATTGGCATGGATCCACAGTGTATGTTCAGTGGCCATGACCTGTGTTACTTGACATGGATCTTTGCATGTCGACATTTATGCTTTGAGTCATTTGTATTATGAGTATGGGAATGCCTACCTCAGTGATGATATATTATTGTATTGTATTTACTTATTCGTTGGCAGGTTACCGACCGATCGTTACTGTATTTACACATTATTTTTGTCACCCTTATGATCATTAATTATGAAAAACTATCTTTTGCCTTCAGAGGGGTCAGTGGCCTGAATTCCTGAAGAAAGAAGGGAGAATGAATTTCCCTGAGAGAAGAAGTTGTATTTTCCTTTTTAAAAACCCTATTAAGGAATATTTCCACAGGGTTCACTATACACAGGGTGCGGAAATGCCTAATTTCTACACCTTGCTCTATAGCTAGGTTGTAGAGTTTTTGCAGGTTGCTCTATAGTTAGGGTGCGAAAATTCCCGTGAGTGGGAAAAGTGAGCATATTCTTGATGCTTCTATAAGGAGAAGCTTCTATGGTGAGGTGGCCTCCGAACGGTTTGGATATTACTTTCTTTCATGATTTAGTGGGATCATCATAACCTCCTCACCTTATCCTCTTCAACTTATAAAAGGAGAGGAGCTCTCATGGAGAAAGTTAAATTGACTTTTTATTGAGTTTTATAGCTTGAAGTTTTTGGAGCTTGTATATTGGCTTTGAGTTTTGCTTTGTCAATTTATATTGTTGATCTCAGAATCCCTGGAGCATAAGTGTGTGGGAAGCAAGGAACCGTTGGAAGGAACCTGACAACATCAAGGCATCTGGTTGTATCTTTCTTCCACATTCTTTAATACATATATTATTTTCTTTCCTATATGAATGTTATTTGTTCATATTGTATGATTCCTTGATCACGTACATAGTTTCATATCAAATAGACTATGTTATTCTTGTCTTTGTTAGCATGTTCTTATTTGCAGATATTTCTCATAAATCTCGTGACGGAGCTTGGATTGCATTGGCGAAATTGGATCTTCGATATTTAAAAGGTATGTTCTAGATCCATTTCTCATTTGATAATTGAAATCTAAGGAAAGAGTAGTGTACTGTCTTGTTTTTTTCTAGTTTTGTAGTGAAGCTAGGGGGATTGATTTGTGTCCGCACTTAACAATTAGCCCGATAACACAAACCCGGTTTTCTGATTTAAAGTGATATCATCTTGAGACTGCATCCATTAGACCATCCTTTAAAATATTCACTGTGATATACAAACTGATGGGTATTGGTCTTACCTCTGCAACAATCCAGATGTGACTTCCAGTGCTAACACAAGGCATCAAAATACACTTTTTCTGAAATGATCAACCACAACATAAAAATAATCATGATTTTGTTTTGACATAGCTAGACCTCCTATAAAGTCCATGGAAATGATTTCCCAAGGACGAGAAGGAACCAGAAGTGGAGTATACAAACCCAACTTTCTATTTCTAGGCTTACTTGTAGCACATAAAGAACATCCTCTTACATATCTGTAAACTCTTTCATTCATTTTAGGCCAATAGCAATACCTTTGAAAATTAGCCACCGTCTTGCCTACACCAAAGTGGCCAACGATAAGAGAAGAATGTGCTTCCCTTATGATGTTGACTCTTTCACCCTGTGGAATACATAACTTGCCAAGATGATACAAAATCGTATCATGCACATGGTAATCCAATTCTTCAACTTGGTTATAATAACACAAAGTTGCATAAACCTCTTTAAAATCAACATCTAAAGCATACTGTTCAACATAACTCTCATGCATGGTAGAATTGTGCTTAAGAATAACTAAATAACTAACAATAGGCCTAGAAAGCATATCATAAACTTTGTTATCAATTCCTTTCTTATACCTGATAACCAAGTGGAATTGTTGTAGAAAACCCATCCATCTGAAGTTCCTTGATTGTTGTAGCTTTGTTTGTGATTGTAAATATTGCAATGTTTGATGATATGTGTGAATGATAGTTTCTTTTCCCAACAAATAATGTTTCCATTTTTTCAAACTTTGCACCATTGCATACAACTCCTTATCATATGTAGGATAATTAATCACAACACCATTACAAGTTTCATAATGAAAACAAATGGGCTTGGCATGTTACAAAAAGACTACTCCCATTGCATAGTTACTTGCGCCTGTTTTTATCTCAAATGGCTGTCTCAAATTAGGAAGTGCAAGAACTGGAGATGAACTAATCTTCTCCTTCAATGCATCAACAGATTTTTGTTTCTTACCTCCCCATTGGAAAACTTGCTTGATGCTTGTCATTGCATGTAATGGAGCTGCAATTGAAGAAAATTTAGCAATAAACTTTCTCCAATATTGGGCTGCTCCCAAAAAGCTTCTTACCTCTGTCACATTGTTGGGTTTGGGACAATACAAAATGACTTTGAACTTGGAAGGATCAATTTTCAGTTCTCCTCCTCCAACAATATGTCCCAAGTAAATAAGCAAGGTCTTTCCAAACTCACATTTAGACATCTTTAAAAATAATTTTTCTTTCTTCAAGACATCTAAAACTTGCTTTACATGCATAACATGCCCTTCACTAGATTTGATATATATCAAAATTTCATCCAAGTACAAAATCACACAATCATCAAGAAAAGGCCTTAAAACATCATTCATAACTCTCATGAATGTAGCAGGAGCATTACAAAGCCCAAACGGCATAACCATCCATTCAAACAAGCCTTGCTTTGTTTTGAAATTTGTCTTCCATGTGTCCCCTTCAAGAATCCTAATCTGATGATATCCACTTCTAAAATCCAACTTAGTAAAATACTTAGCATTTTTCAATTAATCAAGCAAATCATCAATTCTAGGAAGAGGATACCGATTCTTTACCGTACTCTTGTTCAAGGATCTAAAATCTACACACATGAGCCATGTACCATCTTTCTTTGGTAATAAAACAATTGGTGACCCACATGGCAATGTGCTTGACATGATAACCCCTTTGTTAAACAACTCTTGGATTTGTTTTTTAATTTCAACATTCTTCATGAATGACATCCTGTACATACCAATGTTTAGAAGAGGACAATCTTGCTGCAATTGTATCTCATGTTGGATACCCCTTTTAGGAGGAAATCATTTTGGTTCTTGAAACATCTCATCATATTGGTTAACAACCTCATATAGATCAGATTTCAACTTTGCATCACAACCTTGGAAAGCTTATTTTTCAACATTGTCTCTGGGTTTGATCATCAAGAGTATAAAGTTCTTGCTAGCATTGACTAATCTCTTCATTTGTCCAACATTTACAACTAACAAATTCATCATCTTTGTATGTGCTCTAAAAATGTACTCAAATCCATTTAAAAAAAATGATATGTGTTCTCATGATGATGAAAGATGTCTCTCCTATCATATAAGCATGGGATTCCCAACACAATACTAAAAATATCCAATGGAATAACATCAAGCTCCACCTCATCTATAAATTTTGCAGTGATGACAAATCTAAGTTTACATCTTCTTGTCACATGCAATTTGTCATTGCCACATATCCATTCTAGAGGATATGGTTTAGAATGTGGAGTATTTTCCAAATGCAATTTCTTAACATTGTCTTTAGATATGAGGTTTGCTTGAGATCCAATATCAAAAAGAGTATCTATCTTGGTATGCTTTGAAATAACCCTTATGTGGAAAAGATCTATTCTTTCTTTTTCATGTTGAGTTTCATTGAGGCTACTACTTGAATACCTAGTACTTGCAATAGAATCATTACCTTGAAAACCCATGGCTATAATTTTTGTTTCATCTCCCGAATCAAAACCTAAATCATATTGTGTATTTGCAACAGTCCTTGGTTTCCCCTTGTGGCTGAACTTTTTGGGTCTCATTTTAGGATGAAGTTTCCAACAATGGCTTCATCATGGCCATCTTTTGAACAGTGTTTACATGTGAGTTTTTCTCCCTCTTTCTTGAATGAAGCATTCTTTCTTCCATTTCCTTTGAATTTCCTCTTTCCCTTGTCTCCTTTAACAAATGGCTTCTTGATTCCTTCTTGAGGTTCATTCCTCCCTCTTGGTTCCAAATGAGTTTCCTGTACAAAAAATTCATCTAGATTTGTAGGATTAAACATAAGTATTGTGTGCCTAAAGTAGCTATGAAATCCTCTAATGTATTCGAGTAAAGTTTCTTGAGAAGATAAATCTATACCCAAAATCAAAGATCTTCTTCTAGATTCTTGAGTGTAGCTTTGCACACTTTTCCCTTTAGATTTTCTAAAATTTTGCCAATCCATAATAGCTTTCTGCATGTATGCTAATGGATAAAATTGTCTTTTAAGTGCAACAATAGAATCATTCCAAGAGGATAAAACTTTACCATGTTTCTTCATGTCCTGTTGAGTTTTGGCTTCCCACCAAATGAGTTCTTCACTTTCCAATATAAGAGAAGCAATATGAATCTTAGGTTCATCATATTTGATTCTTTTTATCGTACAATACATTTCAATCTAACAAATCAAGTTATCCAATTTCTCAATATTTAACTCTCCATTGTACATAGGCAATTCAAACTTAATATCAAGCTTAAGCAAAGGAGTTTGTGGAGGAATTTTACCATGTTCTTTTGGAGAATTTGGAGGTGGTTGTTAAATGGTAGAAGAAGTGGAATATGGAGGTGAAGGAGGTGGAGTATCACCATTCCCTCCATTTCCTTTTGGAGTTTTATCACCACTATCTTCATTAACTCTTGGAAAATTTGAGCTTTCACCTTGCAATCTTGCATTTATTTCTTCAAATAAAACTTTCACCATTTCTGTCATATCATAAAAATCTTTTCTGAATGTTTCATCTTCTGAAGTAATAGTTTCATGAATCTTCTCATGAGCCATAGTTGGTGAATGCCTCCTTGAAGCTTGAGGTGATTGTGTAATTATCCTTCTTGAAAGTTGAGAAGTTGGCTCTCGAAGTTGACCTCCTCATCTTGTGAGCTTCAACCTTGTAAGAATAAAAAAACAAAGACTTGCAAACAATCAAACCTTCAAAAACCTATGCTCTGATACTAACTTGATCTGAAAATGAAAAAGGCTTGTGTGTAAAAATTTGCAAGTGAAATAGTTATGTGACTTAGGAAATTGGATCAAGTTTTCAAGCACATAAACTTAATGAGTTTTTTACTTAACATGAAAAACATAAACAAACATAAACAACCATAAAAAACAAACACAACAAAACAAAATGATAAAGGAGTTCACCCCTCTCTTGGGCTACATCTCCTGGTCCAACTTCCAATGGATTATTTTCATTAATGATAAAACTGCCAAATCAATACTTTACAATGCTCAGAATGAAAAATAGATGGATTCAATGGCTCTAGAATGTCCAAAAACCTCTAGTTGGGCTTTCCCTGCAATTGGTTTGGCCAAAAACTCATAATAATACAACTTTGGAGGCTTTTCCCTAATAACCTCCTGTCTCTGCTCACCAAAGCGTACCTCCACAAAATTGAGCCTAGCCCCAAGCGTTTCATGTGCCAAAAACCCAGTATGCATTCCATTCCACAAATTGGGGCATAATGTCACACAGTTAGGGGGAAAAACACCTTTTTCGATGGAGGTGTCGGTCGCATGGCCCATGTGGCCTAGCGCCGACCTATGCTTTGGAACCCACCAAATGACCGCTGAACAAAATGCCACATGTATGGTCGTATGGTATGGTGGTATGTGACCAAGGGCTGGGGCTAATCCCCAACCCTTTTTCTACCCAAATTAACAATTAATTCAAGTTCAAATAAATGTTTTGGACTATAGTAGTTAAGTACTAATGCAGGTGGGCTGGTAGCCCAACCTTTTCCAAGAATCTTCCATACATGGAGGTCGCAGGCTCGACCTCGAATAACTCGATAAAATTTTAGCCAACAAACCAATGACGACGTTCCACGTGGAGGCCCTTGACTGTGCCACGTGGCACCTTCCCATTTTACTTCCAATATGACATGTGTCAGTATCGGATTGGTCCAACTCAACACTTTCCAACTCACTTGCCATGTCATTACTGGACACGTCAGCAGTACAACCCCCCTTCCACGTCAGCAATACAATCTGCACAGTCAGACTGTACGGACCGTACAATCATCATTTTTTTTTCTTGTTTGGGAAAGTGGACATAATGCGATATCTCAGTCATATGATGTCAGTTTGAGCCCATTCAAGTTGCATTGGGATTGTGAGGATGAGATATACGCAATGAATCCATTTTTGAGCAATACCGAGCAACTTTTTTTTGGGCATATTTTGATCCCGTGGATCAACCAAGATGGATCTTGGTGGTAGAAATGGTGGAACAGGGTTCCGTGTCAATGATCCATCTCCCCTTTTCTTGTTCTAACTCATATTTGGAACCCATATCTGATTTAGGGGCTTTCAAATCAACCACCAATGATTTCTTTGAGTGACAATCAACAGTTTTATGCCAGGGGCTCTTATGGAATTCACACCACTTCTCGGTATCTTTCTTTGTATTTCCATTGTCCTTATTTTCTTACGACTTGGAATGGTTGTCCTGAGGTTGCCCATATTTTATATGTCCTTTGTTCTGTGGTTTGGGGCTGCCCTTTCCATTCTTCTGTTGTGAGGGGTTCCCAGACCCAAACTATCGCATCTTTTGTTTCAGCCTTTGCTCAAATTTGACGACATATCGATACGCCTTGCCTAAGGATGAGATGTCCAAAAACTCCATTTCTTTCTGGATGTATCTATACAGACTGCCACGATACTTGAGCACCAAATGTCAATCATAATATTTGATACCCAACTTGGTGTGCAAGGTATTGAAGACATTGGTGAACTCTGGCATTGTTTGGTCTCTTTCCTACCGCAATGTGGTCCATCTTGTATACAAGTCGTCATAACTTCCAACAGGGTAGTATTTTTCCTTAATAGCATCCCTGAAAGAACCCCAAGTGGGTACAACTGCAAATAATGTGGATACCTCTATTTCCTTTTACTCACAGAAAGTCTCCCACCAATCTTTGACATGGGGGATGACCTTGAGGGGTGAAAATGTAATCTTTTCTTTATCGGAAAAGTTGTGGACAAAAAAATACCCTTATAGAAGGTTTAACCATTTATCTACGACATTTGCATCTATTTGAACTTCAAATATAGGAATATCAAAATTGATTTTTACCTTGAAGGGGGTGGCGCCTCCACTTGAGGTGGATGCATCGCTTATTGGTAGTCGTCGAAGGATTTGTGCAAAGCTTCCCATCATATGGTTCCTTTGTCGCTCGAGGGATACCTAGAGAAACATTTTGAAAGGATCTCATGTCCCATCGTCTTTATTTTCTCACTCCATGGAAAATTTATTGGACACACGAGAGAAGTTGTCCTCAAGATAAACAGGCTCGAGACCCAACTCTCTATACCTTGACCGCGTTGGGGACATGCACTAAAACATGACAAGGAGCATACTGATTTGATACCACTGATCCAGATTTATGAGTGGAACAAAATGAAAACATAGATTTTTAATATTAACACAGAGACACAGTGAATAATAACAAAGATACAGTAAAAATTGACTTCTGTTAAATAAGAAATATGTTGAAATTGTAAAATGCACACTGAAAACAAGCTTGCTAGAATGGTGGTAGATAATCTATGAGAAGAGATGTGACAACTATGCTCATTTGCAAGAATATGAGTACAATGAGGCTCTGAAGGATTTTTTACAATAAGCATGAATTCAAACACCCTATACATCCAAAAACCTAACCCTAGGAGATGAAGTGCCTAAAGTCATGTGGGCCCCGTTGGGGTAAGTTAGTTTATCAACTTCCCAGGGTCATAACTTTTGCATATGATCCTTTTTTGGGGTGCACGATAGCTCGTTGGAAAGGTATTGATGAGGCACTTCATTGAGGGGGCTCAATTAAATCATTGGGCAATCATTTAGGTGTCCGACCGTGAATAAACGTGGTTTAGGCCCTCAAAATGGCCCCAGAAGTTTGGGACCCGAAACTGCTAAAAAAAGTAAATTCCCAAAAAAATATTTTGAGCCAGTTGAAATAGGTGGGTGGCCACCAAGATCCTCTTGGATCAGAATATGTTTATAAATATGGAGGTCGATGATTCAAATAAGCTACCAACTTAGGCCTTAATGTAGATGACTAAAATTACATTAATATATGAATAGGTACCATGAGGGAAGATCACTACATTTTAGGTTTACTTTGGGACTTTGTATCATGAAAAATATGATAAGTATTCCCATAAGTTACAATTGGGAAAAATCAAAATGAAATATAAAATGATTGTGAAAAATCAGAGCCTTCTAGAGTTTTAAAAATGCATCTAGCTATTGGAGATGCATTGTCCCATTTTGTGAGTGAATAAGAATTGGAGAATGTTAGAATTAAAACAAAGTTTGTTGAACCAGAGGCTGCTATGAATAATCCAAAGCCATTATTTACACATGCTTTGGAAATTAGAAGACCCAATGCCCATCTTGGGGAAGCACCCAAAGACCCCTCAAATTTGAGAGCCCCCAAAATCATTGATTATAGTAAGAAAAACTATTGCTCATAACACTAAGGAGAGTATAAATTTATTGTTTGAGATATGGGAGATTGTTGAAAAGGCTTCTAAAAATAATGGAAGAATCTTCTCATTGAGTGGATTCTTCAATACAAAAATGAAAAAATACACTTTATTTAATGATAATTTCATGTGTACATTCATCAAGAAGATTTTAGACATGAGCAAGAATAAATGGGGAAAATAAAACTTACCATCTGACTCTAGGTTAAAGTAGCTTTGAGGAGGATGGGACGATGATATTGACGTACTGCAACAACTCATTTCTACTTACGATATACTCAGGGTAAAATGAGAAATTACCGTGGGCATGTTGCAAGAATATATTGATTTATGGATAAATAAAGAAATGGTGTCGATATCCATGGTTTCAATGAGTTTGTGAAGTAAGATACATGTATTCTCTTGAGACAATTGTGATTGTTAGGTTTCTTGAATGCTAAAGAGATTCTATTTAATGAAGTTTGTGAAAATAAGAAACGATTTAGAGCCTAATATTTGCATCTACTTTGTGAGTATAAAATACCAATTTCTCCCATTCTCTTATCTTTCTTCTGAGTTAGTTTCACATCTAGACTTTGTGTTCCATTAAGAGACATGCCTTGGTCAACTAAGGAATTTATTTTCTTGTAACCTTTTTGTTTTATTCATTTGTTGAGTGGTCTGGTCCATTCCTGGAAATAACTATGCTTGAATGGGAAAAATTGGTTGTTAAAGAACCATTCTTTATTTAAAAAAAATATAATAAATATTTAGGGGTCTGTTGCCTAGCATTATCCCTTCCTATAGTCCTAGAAGTTAAAGAAAAATTCTTCAAGCATAAAATAGGAGTACCACCTTTATAAAAATGGAGGGTCTCTTTGTTCCCCAAAGATAACACCCTTAGCATTGATACTTATCTGTTGCAAGGAAAAGTGATCAAGAGATGCACATATTTCCTAAGATAGACCTAAATAAGTTTTATGGATCTGTTCCAACTGGATGGGCTAGTTAGATGGATCACTACTTTTCTCTCTAATTTATCAAGGTTGAACAAATGAAAATTTGAGTGGGAATGTTATATTTGGACATGGAGAATTGGAAATGGTGGCAATGGAATAAGAAGGCATATCAAGGGTAACTTTATTGGAACTAGTTTATGAAGTCATCTATGGTCAATTTAAAATTGTACTAATTTTTTGGGGCTACTCACCAAGTTGCACCAAACCAACAAAGTGGAAGAGTTTATTGCTTCTTTTAAGATATTAGCAATCAAAACATAAGGTATGTCTAATTCATTTTTCAAGGAGTATTTTATTAGTGGTATCGACGATGATATCAAAGCACAAGTCGAGATGTATCAACTAACTACTTGGTTGAATGCCTCTTAGAAAGATAAGAAGGCACATGTGGTGGTAAATTCCCAACCCAAACATCCTATTTTTTTTCAAAGACAACATCCTCCATTTGTGCCTCTTCCACATCCTTCTCCTCCCCTTAAAGTCCACAGGATGACTATAACAGAAATGGTGGAATGAAAATGTCAAGGCCTCTACTATAACTATTATGAAAATTTTGTCCATGGGCATAAACATAAGGAACATAAATTATTTTTCATTGATATGGCCCCATCTGGAAATATTAAGGCACTTTCAAATGAGGATGTGACCAAGATGGATCATGTGGAGATTAATTCCCCTACTATGGATGTTCCCACTTAGGAGAATCCTTGTGAGGAACTACATATTTCAATTCATGATTTGTTGGTAATTATAGTCCCCCAAACCTTGATGGGGATATATCAATCACATGAAGGTGATTGTCTTAATAAATAGTGGCAATACCTAAAATTTCATCCATCATACAATAGAAAAATAAACACACTGTTATGCGCACATTATGCATAATTTTCATATCATGATAGCCAATGAAAGTACTATGAAATGTAGTGGCAAGTGTGAGAATATGAAACTCCTAAAGGGTGACCATCTCTTGAAGTCTAACATGTTTTATATTAAAATAAAAGGTTGTGATGTCGTTTTGGGAGTAGAATGGTTGTGGAAATTGGGCCCTATTATCATGGATTTCAAGGCATTATACATGGGATTCAACAAGGAGGGACATTGGTACACTCTCAAAGGTCTCCAAGAAGGGTATCCAAAAATTATCATCTCTCACCATATGGAAAATCTCTTAAAGAAGGTCAACTCTACCATTATTGCACAATTCAATGTCATCCAAGTTCCAAACAACTCTCCATAAACAATTCATCCCATTTGAATTTGATTTTGAACAATCATCACCAAGCCTTTGAACCACCCTAAGGCCTACACCCCTCACATGGAGATCATGATCATGGTATCTCGCTAATTCATGGAAATTATTTTCCCAATGTGCATCGTGGATCAGAAAGTCAAAGTACTCAAGAAAAAATTCATTGGCCTAGTAAAGGTCCAATGGACCAACTATGGTCTTGAAGACTCCACATGGAAGCATGAGGAGGCCATGCGAGAGGAGTACCCACAAAGTTTTGCAAAATTTGAATAATTTTGAATGAACATTTGTACCTAAGTGTACGAAGACTCCATTTTGGCAGCCAAGGTTCCTAGATTCACAACTTTGAGACTTCATTTCCGACCAATGTTGGATCCAATTTCTTGGTTTGTGCAGGTTGAGGGGAATAACAGTTGCTGGTTGGAACTACTGCTCAAGTCATTAAGATGTGAAACTATCAAGTGTTTCACTATTTTGATGTAAAAACATTATGTATGCAAATATATGTAAAATTCTATGGTGATGTGCACTAAGGACAATACAAACTAAAGGGGGAGGGGAATGTAATATCTCCATTTTTAATCCCCAAAGTTGGTGATGTATATTGTAAATACATTGTATGGTCATGGACCGAGTGATGTAATATTTAAACATTGCATATTGAAAATAATGAACAAAATGTATCATCGACTGCAGACGAACATGGACAGAGACTTGGGGGCTAAGTTTCCACAAGAGAGGGGATGGGAGTTACCCATTCCTATTAAACCCAAACTATCTTTCTAAATTATCTTTGCTATGAAACTTATATTTCCTTCTAAGTGTTTCCAAGCCCCGATGTTAAGCCCTAATATTGGCTCATTACCCCTTAATTGGGGCATATTAGATTA
>ML834157.1:20179-53235 GCA_009831015.1 Picea engelmannii | reverse complement strand
AATTCCTAGACGTATTTTATTTAATCCTCATACACATGATATATATTTATTTTATATTATTTTTGTGGGACGCGTCAATTGGCTGTCGGTGGTCGGACGCGTGATCTTGCTTATCCTGCACTCCTTCTGGAGATTTTGGGGGATAATTCAAATTAGGTACTTGTCTGGGAGGATATGGAGAAGAAGAAACATTAGATATGGTCGTGACCGAACTTGACTGGGATAGAGAGGCGAACGCAACTCCTCGACTTCTAATTGGATGACATCTACCTTGTCGTGTAATTGTTGTTTCCCTTGTCTTTGTTCTATGATTAACTCCATCGTGGTCTGCAATTGGGATGACAGTTTGATAAGCTTAAGATGCAGGGCATTCATCGAGTTCACTAGAGCCTCCTTCTCTTCTTCATGAAGCTCCCATCGCCAACGCGCTACCTCAAAACACTTGTTCACCATAGTTTCAATTCCCCTTCCCTCACATATTACTTGCACTATGAACTCAGCCCAAGAATTGTCTGGAAGATTCAGAATTTCAAACGGTTCAAGCAGGCTCACAGAAGCCAGAGGCTTGCATCCAAAATTCATTCTCGCTACAAACATTTTCTCTACATTTAATCCACCTCGACTACATGTAGAAGGTCGCCACCTTTGAGTATGATTATTTGCCAACTTTTGTTCCTTGAGATGAACCTCAATGTTGTTCATGTGAGGAGACCTATGTCAGAAATGGGAATCATTTCCATAAATGGTTGATGCAATCTTTAACAATGTTGATGCTAACATGGTGAGGGATAGTACCGAGGCCATACGAGAAGGAGCAAGCCGAGACATAAAACATGACTAGGAGAAAATCGTCAGGAGAGAGAACATGTGAAAGTTAAAGAGGAGAGACAAAAAGATAGGGGGAAGGATTTACGGGGTGGAAGGACCACATGCCCACAACCTGGAGCACAACATGTAGCTCAAATATGATATCCCACACATCATAACCACGAAGAAAGTTGAGTTGGAGGTTGATAATAAAAAGATGCGGCCTATGTGTAGTGGAAAAATAGAGGCAGGGCCCCAATGGAGACCCACAATTTGATCAAAGGAATAATTCATAGGCCAGGTTTAGGGTATGAAGTGGCGGGAGGCCTGACCGTTGATTCTAAGAGTTCCTGGTTGGTATTGGATGGACAAATTGGCTTGAAGATTAGCCTGGGAGTTATTGCTTCGGAGGACATTATATAAACTTAGAGATAAAAAAGCTTCTGTCTTTTTGAGAGTTCGTATGAGGATATTTTTTAGCATCATATCTTAGGGGAGGGATATTTTCCTAACGTGGTTTATAATGACCTTTCGTAATGTCAGTTCTTCTGTTTGGTGATCAACGACAACCCTTGATCTATTGCGGCCATAGGGTCAGCTTGAGGAGGCCATGGAAATTACTGTGTTGGGTGCTTGAAATAGCTTAAGTTAAGGATGAGTTGAATGTTTCTCGGTCACTATTTGGTTGTTGTGCTTATTTAAATAAGCTTAGGGGATTTCTTATAAATGGAAGGAGGTGCATACAGATTGGGGTAGTATTAAGGGAAAGCTAGAAAGTTGTCGAATGAGTATTGAAGGATGGTTGGGCGGTGGGCATGAAGTAGTCGTCATCTATGCCCTACATATCTATTTGTATCATATTCTAACACTTCCATCCTCTGATTAGTGGATTGGGAGTTGCGTGATTTGTTACCACTGTCACTTACGAGCCCGTACATTAGATAATTCTTTAGGGAGTAAATGTGAGTTAATTACCAAGTTAACCTCCATATGTTTGCGTGCTTTGGGAAGGCCACCGCATTGATTGTTGGCGTTCCAGGGAGTGATATGTTGTGTAGGTACTTTATAGCAGAAACATCACCATCTTGATATGTGGGACGGTTGGGACCACAGGGCCTAGTAAATTTCTTTACATGCACAATTGTGAGTTAGCGGGAGGCGTCGCGCATGTTTCTTATGCCTCCCCACATGGGTGTCGAGTAGTTAGTACAGAAGTGAAACAACCCTAGGTAGGCCACAATGCCACTCTATGTGTATCCATCCTATCTATCCTGTCCCTAGAGTATCATGAGTTAGGCACTTCTTGTAGATTTCGTCTGTTTTCTCAATGGGGTTAGCGATTCTAGGATAAGCCGAAGATTATTAATTGGCAAGGAGATTGTAGCAAAATCTTTCCCCTGCACAGTCAATTCCTTTCGAGGTGGGATGGGGATTCTTGGTTCTGGGAAGGTGGCCTTCTTTTGAATCCTCTTGCACAACCTCGAAACATATCTATGGAATATCTGATGTGGTTGTTTGGCTACCCACCGCCTTTCGCGAGCACACATATGTTGTTGCATGTCCATGTCTAGTCAGAATCATTCTCGCATGGATTTTTCGACAACTATCCATTCCTTATGTGGCTCTTGATGTGCAACCCACCAATGCGCAGAAATCCATATTAGTACTGAGTCAAATGCGTAAGGCCTCTGGTACTCGGGAATACGACGTATCCATGCAATCAATGTGTCCACCAACTTCGACCCATAATTTATGTTATCCCCATTTTGTGGATAACTAAGGAGATTATGTCTCGAGGCCCTTAGGTTGTAGATATGGATTTTCAAGAGACTATATGACCAACAGTACCTTTTAAGGTCCTAACCCGCACATAGGTAGATCAATGTATTCAGATGTAAGAAAGGTCAATATTAATAAGGCCTTTCAATAAAATAGAATAAGGCGGATGTAAGAAGACCTAATAGAAGCTTCCTCTTCTAGAAGGAGCTTCCTCTAGATGCTTTTCTTAATATACATATTTAGTATAAATAAGGGTCGAGGGTATGAAAACCCTAGCTTGGAGATTATTGTAACAGAGCACTGCTCGACTGGAGGTTGTCCCCTTGAAGAGGCCTATGAACATTGCTTTCTGAATCAAAGTGCTATTTCAGTTGTTGTTCTCATATTATTTTTGTGTTATTGTGGAGATTATGCTGGTTATATTACTGTTATTCTGCCATTTCTAGCATTTTATTTCTGTTCTGCATATTTATTATATCTGGTATCTTGCAGTACCCTTTGCAAAGATGGAAAACCCACTCACCACCACAAATGGTCATAGTTTTGTAGACAAAATCCACCACATCAGTTGGCTTTCAGAAGGCAGTGGGTCTTTCTCCATGAGGGCCTAGTTGGTGGACAATGTTGGGAGAACAAGCCTAGTTTGGGCTTCCATGGGGCTACAAGTCCATAGGCTGGATGCCAGGGGCCCACATGCCAGATGAGAGAGATCAAATTTGGGAGGCCTTGATAATGACTTGGATGACATAGCCCAACCCTCACTTGCCAAACGATTTTCCCAGGAGGGGAAAAATGTCCTATTTTTGAGCTTGATGTCATGCTTTGGGGGCTAGGGCATGGTGGTGAGGTGCCACTCTTTTTTCACATGGAAGTTTTGAGGAGAAGAGGGTCTTCACCATGATGAGAGTGCTTAGATGCTTGACATGTGGCCTTTGGAGGCCTACCCATGCTTCTCCAACACCAACAACTTCCTCAAAGTGGAAAAATGTCCCCTAAGGGGGAGACGTCCTTCTAAAATTAGGGTTTTCTTATGTGCATAAGTGAATTTTAAATGAATAACTTTGAAAAGGGGGAAAGATTAGGGTTGTTGACCCCTAATCTTGTGTTTTACTCCTTAATTTGTGGATAAGTCACCTTGGTGACATTTGTATAAATAGAGATCATAAGATCTCATTTTTAACACAACTCTCCCTCATTCTGAGAGGACTTGGTCTAAAATTTTTGCTATATTTGGTTCTTTTAGCCTCGTGTGCATTTGTTTATGGCTATATTGATGAGTGGTTGATAGAGGAGTGAGGTGCTAGCCTTCAATGATGTTTTTCTAGCTCTTATGGTGGATTATATTGGCATTTATCTTGATCTTGGTATGGTCTTTTACTATTATGCTATCATTCTTTTCATATCAATTATTGTTATGCTAGGAGCTAGGTGGGAAGTATAGTGGCATACACCCCCACCATAGTCTTCATCATTTTATATGCTTCATATGATTTGATTATACAAGGGTTTCCTATGAGAAGTATAAGGGCATACACCCTCTTAGCTTAAACCCTAGCTAGAGAAACTTGCCTTGGGAAGTAAAAGGGCTTACACCCCTAAGGAGGTAGCTTCTCTAGCTCTTTGTTTATTTGAATCCATTAACCCAATAGTAAAGGCACTAGTCATACTTTTTTTGCATTGGAGATATTTACCTCATTGAGAGGAGTCTTCCCCTACTAGGGCGTCCATGTAAGTTTTAAACCTGTGAAGTAAAGAAATGCATATAGATTCTTAAGCAAAATAGAAATTAATAAATGGCTCATTCACATAGTACACAGAGATTTATACCAAAAACCCTCAACCGGGAAAACCTTTCTTATATTCATTATGTCGAATTTCACCATTCACCATACAATATATACAATGTTTTTAGGTATTCCGTAGATACCAAAACCCTAATCCCTTAATCCGAGATTAATTTACAAAACCACTAAAAATAGCAAAAACCGCCCAAAAAATATTTTCGGGGCCCTGCCCCGGGCTATTGCCCATTTCTGAATGCTGCGCGTAACCAAGGGGGGCATACCTACCCACCCCTAGTACCCCCCTAGGAAAGCGCCCGATGCACACAGCACCAGCAGAGCACTAGTGTGAGGGATCGTCAGATGAAGTTGTCATATCTGACGCGCCCACACACACACATGCAAAGAATATAACACATACTCAACACCCTCTCTCCCATTAATTTTCTTGTTGTTACAAACCCTAACCTATAACCATTAGGGCTGATCTAACCTAGATAAACTACTAGTCATAACTCCTAAACTAACCCTAGACTAGCTCCTAAATTTTGGTCACTTACTCTACTAACTAGGGAGCACCTTTTGGACTAGTTCTTGGCATTTTTCCATGGTTGATTTTTCTACTGCATGCCATTGAATGATACATCCATAAGGGTGAAATTTTCTTCAGAAAATGCATGATTACAACAACCATATTCTCTTTCTTCTTAAGTGCCATTTTTCATCATATATTCATTGCTAATTTTGATGCTGATTTACTTAACTAGTTTAGATATTTGTATGTTGATTTTGATATTTTATTTTCTGATATAAGCTATCATTTAATGCTGCAAATTAGGGACAACAAGATTAAATTTCTTATCCAACTGACATATATCATGCAAAGTGTCTTTTCTTGTGTCTCGGGCAAGTACAATCACCTAGAGAAGTACTATACTTGTGGGGAAACAATTACTTGACTCACAAGGAATATCTTCCCACCTTTCATTCCACTTAGAATTGACCTCTAGGGGCTTAGCTTCCTTTTATCTCCATCTCCATCTCCATCCCCCTAGGGTCACCGATATCGCCTCCCTAGAGTGACCTAGCCGCCCTTGAAGTGCGGGACCTACATCAAAGTGACATTGGGTGTAGGATTCCCAAGTTGTAGCATTTGCATTGTGGTTGGGTTGGGATTTTCCCAACCTACAACTTGTGCTATAAAAATACCGATAGGAACCAAATTCTACCACGCATTCTTCTGTAGAGATATGCCACCACCTCGTTGAGACTTCATATAGATTATTCTACCACCTCTCCATGGCATCCTTAGAATTCGTGTCATAAGACTTGACACTCCTCCAACTTAATTAACCATCTACGGTGGGGTTGATGTAGTCCTCCCTATGCCCCATGATTTTGTAAATATTTTCAATGACCGAGCTCTGCGCATCCTCATCTGCGAACGCATTGTAATGGTCACCCTCATATGGATATAGTGGCACGACGACACACAAGGTGTCGGTTTCAAAGGACATATGCCTCTTCTTCAAATTTAACACCACATTATTGTCAAAGGAACAGTCGATCCCTAGTAATGTAGGATATGGATTAGACTCATCCATGATCTCGATGACTTCGAAGTCAGAATTTGTTTTCACTCCTTCGATGTTTACTTCTACTTTCTCCAGCCGACCTATGGGTTAGATATTGTATTGATTGGCCAATTGGAGCTAGATGGGCAACCATACCAACTTAGGCTTACCCATCACTTCCCTATATTTTTTGGAAAAAATGTTCACATCGGATCCCAAATCCAACATGACTCCATCCATGCCATACCCACCAAGCTCTGTCATCATTTTAAATTCTCAACCAATGCGCTTTTGCTTGCTGACCTGACATACATCCCTTTCTGGCAGCAGAGCTGATTTGGTGGTCTCCTCTCCTTATTATTTCATGCAAGTAGCTAACATCTGTGTCAACTTACTTACCTCTTCTAGATATTTAAGAAATTACAAAAAACAAAGTAAGAAGTTATTAACTTGATCTTCGGCCTCTGCCATGCAACCTAAGTCACACAAGGCATCTGCGCACGATGTGCGCTGCAACTCCTCTTGGTGTTGTTCTTCATATGATTTTTCTCTGCGTAGCCCAACATCATCTATCTTCGTTCTTCTTCTATTGATCTTTGGGTCACGCACTATATCTTGTCGTGCACGTAGCGTCCTCCAAAGATCTTTGTGTCACACTGCAATTCCTCACGTCTGTGATCTTCATCCAACAACCTATGCGTTGCCCACTGCACCTCTTCATAGATCTGAGCTTCTTCTAGAGAGATTTGTATCACCCTTTTCACTTCCTCCTAGATCCATGTCTCTTCAATAGACCTTTGAGTCGCACATTGCAGCTCCTCGCATGCTCTTTCCTCTTCAAATGCTCTTTGCGCTACACATCACATAGAAACTGCTTCTGTTGAGAAACATCAAACTTTGGAGGGGGATGAGGTGCCTTCTTGATCTTCCCGTCTAGTTTTTGACCCAAGCCTTCACCATGCTCTAAGTTTTCCCCTATCTTCTCCCCTTCGCAGGTTACTACCTGAACGTCACCCTCCTCATTCTTCTTCTCATTTTTACACGACTCGGCATGCACCTTGTTACAATTGGTATTCTTATCCTCCCACTTCTTCAGTAAGTCGGGACAATCCTCGGTTACATGTTCAAGACTATAAAAATAGGCACAGATCACACATGGATTGGTGCAAAATTATGAGACATGACCAATCTCACCGCAATTAAAACATGTGGGGGGTCTACCTCCTCCACCATATTTGCGGTCGCGATCGCACCCATATTCACCTTGGGGTCCTCCTTCATATCTTCCTATGTCTACTGCACCACACTCACCACCTTTCTGATCCTCTTGGACCTGGAAAGCATCGCGAGTGTTATCTTGGATTAACTAGAGGGATAGACAACTATTGACATCATGGACGACAAATTTACACAACTCGTAGAATGGAGTGTGAGTTGTCGTTTAGTATTTCTGCAATGTGGGATAGTGGGGTGACACATGGCCACACTGTTTACATATTTTGCACCATTTTTATATTCTATAGGGAAATAGACTTGGCGCACGTGTCGCCACATAATTTGGAAGGACCGACCACTCGTCTTGACGATGCCTCTCAAAATGACATTTAGTACACCGTATGTGCTCACACATTACTTTAGTATTATCTATATATTTTAGCTATATTGTTAGGTTGGCAAGTTGCGACTAAACCTTCTCCAACCTGGTCGATGTAAATTTTCCTCTAGTTATAGCTTCAAAGCACATCATGATCTCGATTGCCTCAACTCGAGTCATCACCTTTTGTTGGGTGAGGGAGACTCAGATATGGAGGATTAACCTCGCAATGAACCATTATCTTTGTTTCATGTCCTGGATTTGGAACGACAGCCTATCCAACAAGATTTTAAACCATTAGCCATAAGCCTAAACAATTTCTCCTTCCTTCTGTTTCATCTCCTTGATTTTGGGAATGTATTGGGATTCTGACTTAAGCTTCTAAAACTACCTAAGTAGATCCTACTTAATATCAACAAGGGATCTTTCCTGTCCTGTTGGTGTTGTTGATTTGTATTTCATGTACTACGTCAGGGATCTATCCCTGAACCTAGTCTCTAATTGCATGATTTTAGTCACATTGTCTGTAATTATCTTTACATACTAGATTGTTCACAAGTGAACCAATATTTCTTTGCATCATCCTTACCTCTTCCATGGAACACAGGAAACCTTAATGTACTATCTTGATTCTCCATATTCAAACTTGAGTTAGTTCCTCTTCTTTGACTACTATCGGCTGGACTTTTCCACACCACTATTGCTTGGGGTAAAGTATTGCTTACTTCACCTTCTTCTTCACTTGTATTGTCACTTCTATCTTATTCTTCTCTTTCTTCGAATCCAATATCTTCAATGTCTGTTATGTTTTATTCTCGATTAAAAATGCGCAAGGGGGGTGGTACAAAGGGGGGGTAAGTTCATCTTCTTTTGAAACTTCTCGCGAGGTGACCTTGAGAGTTTTCTTCTTGCAGCCGCGCAAGACCATCTACTAATATCAAATTGTCTCCCCTACCACTAGGGGAGCCTCCATATTTATTTTCTTTTGGCACACCAACACTATGCACCCTACCTTCCTATCCTGAATGCACACCACAAATGTGTGCTCCTTCTCCCAAGCCAACCTGCACACTACAAATCTGGGTGTTGTCTCCTGGTCCAATTTGCGCACTGCCACTCCACACATAATCTCCTTCTCCAAACAACACACTACTTCTCTGTGCACTATCCTTTCTTTTTACTAGTGCACCACTGCTCTGTGCTTCATCTTCTTCTAAGGTTGTGGCACTCCACAACAACCAAAGGGGGTAGAATTCATCACCTAGGTATGTACTAGTATCACTTTTGGTATCCCTATCAGACACCATCTCCTCTATGCCAAGCCTCTTCGCAAGCCTATCCTTGTCTGTTCTCCACTTTAGCACAACATGCACTCTCGCACTACCGCTTGGTGCAATTTATTTTCTCTTCATCTTGGACTTGACCCCTCATCCCGTATTCCTAGATAATTCTTTTCAACCTTTCTCTCCCGTTCTTCATCTCACCTCAACTCTTCTTGCGTACCTTTCATATCTTTTTCTCCTCTGATCTTTTGGGTCCATTCCATACCTCACCTCATATCAACAACCTCTTGGATCCTCCTCAATGGATCCATCCTCTCTCTTTTTTTACTTTCCCCGATCCTTGTATAAACCCTCCCCCCCATGCTAGGGGGTTTAATCGACCATTCTATCAGGCTCCACGCGCATCATTCTTCTCTCTACAAACAACATCTTGATCCAAAGTGAAATATCTTCTAACATCCGCTTCCTTAGACCTTCTTCAAACTTTCTTTCAGCCTCACTGAAAGAATCGTTATATTCAACAACAAACTCAATAATGTATCCTTCCTTCACTCAAACAAACCAAAATTCAACAGCCTGAGTCCACTTGTTATCTAGAACCTTCAAGATATCAAGGGTGGCTTAATCCAAAACTATTGGCTCCAATGACAACATGACCGAATTGAGATTATCTTGACTTTTCAACCATTCATGCAACATACATAGAAATTCAACAAAGAACAACTCATGCATATCAGAGTAGATATACATTTATTTCCATTGCTTCACATTCACCCTCAATACTTGAGTCTCTCACAAGGAAAATTTGTCTTCATTTTCTTCTATCCAGTCTTGCATCTCCTCCTTATAAGGATGCCAACTCATTTTTATTTCCCTTCATCAATATTGAAAACACTTCAGGTCCTGCCAATGAAACCATTTGTTGGGAGATTCTAGTCCACACTTGCGTGCGTCTCGTCCTTCTTAACGCTGGGGATTTTTAGACCCAGGTTTCGTCCAAAGTTGTCCAACAAAACCTCCAAAGCATTGACATATCAATCCTCGACCAAGGCCGATGAAGGTCTCACCTAAGATGTAGAGAGAATCACAGAGACCATAAGGTCTTGTGACATGGATGAAGGATTAAACACATGAAAAATTACTATGATTAACATCCATGTAACTCATATCTGATAAATTATTAGGAATACGAATTAAAACAATATGTACATGCATGTTTAATTCATGCATACCGGATACAAAATGGACCATATCTATCATATATTTATTACTCGAATCATTCCATCACATCAGAGATATACATTGCGCAAGACATATACATATGACATCCATAGAACTTCATATCTTTGCTATATAAAACCTCAAAATTAAAACATGTTGTGCAATGCATCCTTGCTCAAAACACAGACATAGAATAGACACAGAACTATATTCAAAGCATTACAATAATACAATAGGCTTAGAGGGATCTCGATTCCTAAGGCTCAATGATGTCAATGTCTCACTATGCTCACCGACTATCTCATTAATCCTTCTTAAAAAATCTAAATCTATTTATGATGTTAAAGCTTCCTTTTATATCTTTCTCTACTGGGGAGTGTTGTCTCTTTATACTTTGCTCCACTCGTTTGTCTGATAAAACTGCCTCGCACACTTTTGGTGACCGCAAACTCTCCACGTAGACTTTCTGCATCAAGGGAAATCTTAATTGCTTGGCCAACTCATTCTCTGTCCATCCCATGTCTTTGTATGCTGCTAGCAATAACATTTGGGGATATTTCCCGATGATTCCTTTCTCTATTCCAGTGGGCATCTTCTTGTTTTCTGGTGCAACTGAAAAAAATTGGACTGACGCATACTTGGTAGTCTTTAATATTGGGGCGCTACTGACAAAAATAGGTCATGTGCGCATTCTATGTCATTCCTCGTGCATTTATTTAGGCGTGTGAAAAATTATGGAACAAACATGCAAAACTCTTTTTCTGCAAGCACGCAAAACTAAACCCAAAACTTTAGGTGTCAACAATACTTAACTGAGAAGAAGATGTAATAGAATGATGATGTGAAAAAAAATGAATTTGCAGAGATTACAACAATTGTTATAGGTTGAATATGTCTCAAGAGAATGCTTGAGTAGAAGATGATGCCTTGAATATAAGTGACCTAGGAGGAAGCATGAGTGAATTTGAGTAGTTGAAGATGGATGAACTTGCAAGAAGTTGTTGAAGATGTTGATGTCAAAGAATATTACAAATCTTCTGGAGTGTTAGCACTCTGTAAATTTTTTCGGCTGATAAAACACACGACATAGGTAACCTACAAACCAACTTTAGAGCTGGGTACTAGCCTGCTCATCTTATAGAGGGTTCTCTCTTGTCACTTGGTATTTCTTTGACAATCAATGGCTAGGTTTTGTTGTTTTAGGTTTTTTTTTATAATTTTGCTGGAAAGTAAGGGGAGGGACACTTAGGGCTATGGAGTCAAACTTATGAAAATGAATGGAAGCACTGTCTCGTTGGTAGAAATCTCCATAGGATAAAGGCTAAATGAGGCGATAAATCTGAGTTATAAATTGTAAATTTGTAAAGTGTAGGAAGAAAAGAAAACATATAACTGCATCAGAGCATTAAATAAATGAATTCTAAATTAGTTAGGAAGACCTTAACACAGTTTAAAGTGCTTCAGCCGAGAGAATCACAAGATAAATTCTAGGCCTTTGACTATCCAATTTAAACAAAATATAGTGAAAATGAAATCAGAAATACAGTAAATACATACAAAGAGAGGAGACAAAACTCAGATCACCACCATTAGAATATTTTCATGGAAACTTCAAGACTTTTGCATGTGTATTCAATTCAGCTTCAAAAAATTACATTCAAATTACAAATAGCTAAGATTGTTCCCTTGGACTTCTACCAACCCTTAATACATTTGAAACTCCTAATATTTATACAAGTTTGAGTTCCTTCGGTTTGAAACCGATTACAATGATTGAAATGAAATGTTTCAGTTTCTATAACTGATTACAATAATTTCAAATGACAGTTTCGGTCTTGAAACCGGTTACAATGATTAGCAAGAAAATGTTTGATGATCCGGATTTTGGCTCCTTTGATGCTTCACTCCTGTCTTTTTCCACTTGTTATGCTCTGGTATTCCACTTGATCTGCCATTTTTAGTGACACCTGGAAATCATTTACTGGACCCTGGAAAACTGCACTTTGTCTTACCTAGCCGTACTATCTCCTTCCATTTCAAGTCATAATGGATATAATAATCTATCATTTCTTTGATCAGGATCTCCAGGTCAATGCAAGAGGCATATGTCATCATTGGTAGTCCAATTTTGACTACTTTGAACTGATTCAAAATCTTAAAGTATGTAATCATATGCTCAACTAATGTAGCTCCTTTTATATTTTTCTCCAGGGTTTCAAACTTGGAGTGATCCATTCTACACTGAGTGAGGAAATCATTGTATTCTTCCTAATCATACAATTTTCCTTTTCCATCCCAAAATAGTGGGAGGCCTTTGATAAACAACTCTTCAAACAAATCCTTGAACTCTTGCACACTTTTCTCCATCTGTGTTGCCTTGGTTTGGACTGCTTTCAATAGGTTATGTTTAGCAATAACCCTCCTAGCCCAGATAATCAATGTGGTTATGTCTTTAACTCCAATAGTATGAAGTTTTGTAGTAGGGATGGAGTTGACTAGATTTATGGAATTTTGGGCCCATTCTGATGGCTTCTTTGCTAAGGTTTCATTCACAACAATGCACCTGCTTCTGACTGTGATGGCCATGTTGTCTTTATCATTGATTAAATTCAAATACACTCTGAGTTTTGTAGCTTCAATATCTATAGAGTCCCAGATGATATGCTTGTCCCCCTACAACATGCCTTTGCCTCTTAATCTCATCTTCAACTTATCTATCCTTTCTTGTAAGGCTCCATTTTTTCATCCTTTGCTTGCATCTCTTGCTTCAATTTATCTATGATCTCTTTTATGCCTTTGCTTTCTTCTTTTTTCAATCTAACTTGTGACATAGCTTGGACAAGTCCTTCAATTTTTGGCCCAACTTCTGCAACAGAAGGTACAACTACATCGATGTTCAACAATTCTATCTACCCTTGTGACCAATTCACCTTTTCTTGTTCTAGTTGCAATGCCCTAGCCTTGTAGTCCAATGCCTCTTGATGAAGTGTTTCATTTTCTTGTTCTAGAGAAACCAATTTTGTTGTTTGTGGATGCTTTGTGGAAGACATCTTCAATTTATTCTTTAAGCTTTGAATTAACTTGTCTTTTTCATCCAATGAGGATTTCACCCCTTGGGGGCCTTCAGATTCTGACCTCTTGACCTGAGCCTTCCAAGCTCTATTAGATTCTTTTTCTTGCCTCAACTGCCCTTCCAATTTTATTTCATAAGATGACAACTTTGAATTATTCAAGCTTAATCTCAGGTAATCAAAATACAACATATCACTGGTGTTCTTATGGAATTTGACCTTGTCTGAAGCACTGATGTTGTCATATCTTATCTTGATCTCAGATACTTTGTCTTCATCTGTAAATGCAATGTTAAAGGTCCTCTTTTCAATGTCCATTACTGTGAACAAAGAAGATTTTTCATGAGAAATATTTTCCACTTCAGGGACTAAATCCCTCAGCTCACCCAAAACCATGTTTCCCTTCTCATCATAATGTTTTTCCAAATCCTCTTTATATTGATAAGCTTCCCCAAATGTTTTATCAAATATGTGTTTCTTGCTGCTAAAGGTTCTTGAGTTGCCTTCACTCTGAAGTTTTCTTTCCTTTTCAACCTCTACGGTGCTAGTGCCACTTTCCACCATATCTATATTTACTCTTTCTCTGGACTCTTCCTCCTCCAAATCCACTATATGTGGAGAGTGTGTAATATTCATATTCTTAGGAGCATGTTGAGCAGTCAACACACCCTAAAACTTCTATTTCCATTTCTACTTTTTGGGTACCACTTGATCCTTTGCACTGTCCGTTTTCACTTCAGTATGAAACTGATGCTTGCGCTTATCTTTTATGTTTCATGTTAAAATTGTTTAAAATTTGCTCGAACGCACAACAAAGAAGAATCTTAACTTTAAATGAGACTTAAAAACTACTTAAGGAATCGACATTCTAAAGCTTTCCCCAACACGCTTAGGAAGTTCGGCATCGGTAAAGGTTAAAGGTGACAAAAATCGCTTGAGAAGTTCAAAATAGCCGTGCCCCGATCTTCATTGGCGTCGGTGAACGAAAGTCTCTCTTTTATACGAATAAGATTTGGCAGGAATATCGCCGAAGACCGATCTGTTTGGCTTCGGAAAGAAAACGAAAAGTAAGCATCACACAAGGACAAAAGTGGTATCGCTGACTCCCGAAACATATTCGGTGATGGAAGGTTATGAAGAAGATAACCCGCCAAGAAGCTGCGCACTTGAACTTTCCCCGATCACCGATCCCCGATATCATCAGCGTCGGAAGTTTTTATTAGGAGTATACCAGTAGAAGTATGCACAAAGATAGTAGCCGATCCCTGATCTCCACGTCAGAGAGACACGACATGATGAGACGTTTTAACCCTTAGATTTGTTAGGTACGATGCATTTAAAATGTTAGTTAATTCATGGATCACACATTAGTTGCTAATTCGTGTGCGAATCAAAAGAGACCGTTTAAGCCCACCGATACAATGCATCTTCCTCCACGTCTCTGCCATCAACAAGTTAGAATTTATTCATAGAGATCTGACAGTGGTTTATTTTGAATTGCATTAATTACTCGTATTAACTGATTGAGACGATGGATAGAATCTCTCCATTTATATTCATTTGAGTCATTGTGTGTGATCCCATTCTGCACGGCAAGGATTTCAGAACAAATAAAAGAGTAATGCTAACAATCAGGAGAAGAAGTCCAAAGTTCCATGAGTATTAAACAACTATATTAGCAAGCATTACAGGTATGCATCTACTTGTGGTGTTTTACGCTTCATTTTTTTTTTTATGTTCCCACCCAACGTTTCTCTGTACACATGTTTAAAGGGTCATTTTAATTGTAGGAAAAATGCCTCCCCTCCACCAGGAAATCCCCAAGAGCACCAAAGATGGAAGAACCAGAAGCAGGTGAGGGCTCCTCCCTAGCAGTTGCAAGACAATTAAAATTTTCTCCCAAGCTAGTGCCCATCATTAAGATAGCCACAAAGAAGGCCTTCGTCCAGTCGTCGGCCTTCGAAGACACAGAAGCAAACATTTAAGCCAAAACAACATTTCCTCACTGGGAAGAATTGTTAACAAAATCAAGAAGGAGGAACCCCTCGAGTATACCCTGCACAACGCTCCTGATACAAGGAAGATCGACGATGATGTCCTCCCAAATATCCGTAGGGATTATCTGCACATGGTGGCAAGACGAACTCCGGTGTTTCCTGGCATTAATCTCCTAAAGTGGCTCATTGACCACACTGATGCAAAAAAATGTTTGATTAATGACGATAATGACAAATGAGTCGAGGCTTCCTTGCCTTCATAGGTATAGAGTTACTACAAGCTCAAGGAGCTGAAAGAAAAGATGAGCACTAATTTCATTGTAAGTTTCTATGCAGGACATGACGCTAGAAAAATCATGGCGTCATGGTGGAGGGAAGAAAAAAAATTCATGAACCGGACTGTCGACTGGTATCTGACAGCCAATCTAAGGGAACCATACATATACCTGATGGCTCTTCTCTGCAGGTTACATGGGGAGAAAGATTTTTCTTGGTTTTCATAGGCTTGGATGCCTCTAGCTTATACGGAGGCCATTTCAGGCATGAGCTTCAATTGGGGTGCCATCATCTCCAAACAACTGAGTACCTGTATATGAAAAGCCCAGACACCGAAAGAGGGAGAAACCCTCTCCTTCTACATGGCCTCGTATCTACTAGACGTCATGTGCGACAAGAATGTTTTTTCTGGAATGAACTTAAAATTGTGCTCCTTCGAACTCCCAGTACATGTATACTTCAACATATTATGGGAAAACAGGTACAACAAATCCTATTCTCTTATCTGTGACCAGTTTATTGCAAGCATTCATTATTTGTTGTTCAAGAAAGAGTGCCTAAGGCTGTCGGATGAAGAAAAAAAGGTTATATCGTAAGTAGGTCACTGGTATTTAGATGAACACAATACCTACATTAGGGTTTTCGGCGCCACAAGAGCACCCCATTTGCTACCCATATATGTTCCCGATCGACTAGTGTTAGGGGAAATTTGTTATCAGACCATTCTGCAAGGATATAATGCCACTTTAGTAAAAGACAAGAAGCGGGCCTTCATACCCTATGGGTTTCATATTGGCTTCTACATGGTCAAAGACACCATGCATGCTAAGCAAGAAGGGATAAGACAATTGGAATTCTGGTTCAAAACTGGTCGTTTTTGCAAACATGATCCCAAGGGCCCGGTCTTACAACATGCATCAAAGGTATCATCATGTTGGCCTTATGCCCATGACCGGTTTGAAGATGAAATTTTCATCGAAAATGCTCAAGACTAGAGCGAGGTGGCGGTAAGGATAGATGACCCTTGAACAACTAGGTTCAAGGCCATGAGTTGGGAAGAGCAAGTGACGTCCTTGGAGCAGACGACTCAAGATATTCTCAGGACCCAGGAAGGACCGGTAGCATCTAAACCGGGCCAAGAAATGGGTAATCCCCAAGAAGACATCGAAGCAATAGGAGATTATCGACAATCCCCAGTACAAACCAGGGATTCCCCTGAAATTCAAGTTGCACAGGGGATGGGTGAAATTTTGTGGCAGCAAAGCCAGCTGCTAATGAAGTGGATGTAGGATGATCCATACCTCATCATAACACCTGTGCTTCCAACTGGTATCCGAGAAGGCGGCCCGTCGGAGCCAAGTGGACCCGGTTCTATAAATCCTGGTAACACCAACGGGTCAGGCAACCCTGAATCCACAATATCGCTGGTCAGTCCCCCGGTGGGCGGGAAAATTCAACTAGGGGCAGGCCGGGTGTTAATAGAAACACAAGCTCCTAATCCCCTGAGAAAGATTATACATATATATAGTGATGACGAGAGCTCAGAGCCATCTCATGACACCCTTGTTCATGTCGAAGAGGAAAAGTGTCCGGAGAAGACTTCTTCCCCTAAGCCCAAAGTTCAAGACAAGGAGGTATCTCAAGAGGAAACAGAAGCCAAAAGTGGCCTCGACACAAAGGGGCCCAATGTATCGAAAACCAAAGTAGATCTAGATGACAAGCCCAAATTAGAGGAATCAAAGAAAGAATCCCCATGAAAGGGAATCAACAGTTTGATGACCAATGAGAAAGTAAGTCACGAGTGTGTATCCGATGTCTCTATTCTGCCAATTACTCAAATCCCCAATGAACAACAAGCATAAGTTGGACCCACGAGGCACAACGAGGAAGTTCAAGAGCCCAATCTTGAACAAATATACACCACCGGTAGCTTTGGAAACACGCTCACATGGGATGATCAATAGATACCAGAGCCAGTAGACGAGGTAGCAGATATCTATGCGATCTCATACGATCAAAAGAGAAAGGACATTGTTCAGAGGACTGCAAAGAAAATAAGGATCACGTTGGATCACTCCATCTTGGTTACTACAGAGGAGAACCTAATCAACATAGTAGATGCCTGGATGACTGAACTGATCGATGTGGGAAAGGCCCTCTCGGATTCCACCTTGACTATATCCAGGAGAGATGAAAAGGAACTAGCTATTGCCCTAAAGGAGCTCGAACACTTGCACCACTTGGCCAAATACTATAAAGGCACCATGCAGACCGTTGTGTATATGAAAGGTGAATTCAGAGAAGTTTACAATGAGTTCAAGAAGGAAAGACACCTGTTAACCACAAACGCAATTGGGTTCCAGAAGGACACTCTCATGGCACTCGCGACATGCAAGGAAATGGAGCGATGGTATGAAAGGGCATAACAAAAGGTAGAAATACTTGAGTACATTGGGATAGTCCAATATGACAGAGAGAAGGAAGAAAATGGCATTCAGACGGTGTGAAATATCCTTGATCCTTCTGATCGAGATATTTGCTACTGATCTATTATTCTGTCCTGCAGATCTGATACACTGGGGGTTTATGGATGCGTTTTAGTTGTATGTTTGAGATCTTGATGGTTATTGCATGTGCATGTGGGTTATTGCATGTGCATGTTGGTTATTTCATGTGCATGTTGCATATTTATGGTTCAAACATCATATAAAGGATGCATGTAGAAGTAAAGAACATCAATTTCCCAATATCATGTATAATACGGTTCAAGCATGGAAATACAAATAGCCTACTAGAAATATAGAATATAAATGTCAGCCAGATCTCATGGATCAGTACTAGAATACAATCAAATAACATAAAAATACCCGTGATAAGAAGATGATAGCAGATCTGATGCATGCACGGATAGATCAACGAAAATATGTGATTCCAACAAAGTACGGTAACTGCTACCAGCTGGAAAACTTGTCTGGAAGTTCAGAACATCAAAATATGCTGTAAACTGCTCCAAAAGAGGTGCCCTAGCCTCTAGACTGAAATGGGTGAGTGTCGGGTCTCGAATCTGGTCTCTAAGGCACTGGATCTGGACCCCTAGGGGGTTTGCGCACCTCCTGGAGCACTGGATGTGCCCCAAAGGATTCCACCAATGGAATCTACTGCTATATGGCTCAAAACAATCATCTTGCCAAATAAGGAAATGGGTCGGAAGGATGTGTCCGGATCTGATCTGAAACTCTGCATGCAACACCAAATGTCTATCTGGAAGAGATGTGCCCTAAATGGCTGAATGAGTCGATATGCAAGATTCCACCATCATAATCTGATGATAAATGTCTCAATAGAAGTACCCTGGCTGGATCTCAAATGGGTTGGAAGGAAACTACAATCTGGATACGGATCTTGGGCAGAACTCCAAACCCTCAAACTGACTTGCGCCCTCACTGGCTGAGTTGTGCACTCTGCAATGGATACTCCTGAAAAGTACGGTGAAATACCTGGATGGTATCTCTGATGGGCTAGGGTGTGTCTCTCAACACCGAAACCGATCAATGGGGGTGGTTTCCTCTAGAAATCCACAAAAAAGTAAGGTCGACTCTCCTCCTCCTCTGGGAACTCTCAACATCAAATTATAACAATGCATAATGAGGAATTAGGTCAAATTCCTCCCTTTATACCATTCCCAATATAATTCACCATTGACCTCACTTAAGCTAGGCGCTTTTCCTCCTAAAGTGATTAATTAATTAATTAAGTCCCCCTTTAACACCTTTTCATTCTAATTCTTCGTTGACTTAGGCTTAAGTGACTTTTCCTAAGCATTTTGGCTTAATTCATTGTTTAGCCATCAATTCCTCCTTATTTCTCCATATTGTTCCCTGTTTGTGCCTAACTATAGTCTACAGGAACATATAGATTACTAAGTCACTCCCTGCTGGCCTACTCTTGGGAACGAGACATCACAGTCCTCCCTTCCCGAGATTGCTTGTCTTCAAGAAACATCAATCCTGGGTGCTATAAGATATGCTCTCCCTCCCATGTGGCATCCTCCACTGGAAGACCTCTCCATCTAACCAAGAAATCTCTGATAATCTTTCTCCTTAATATGTGCTCTCTCTACTCTAGTAGCTCCTCTGGCACTAGCTCCAACTGACCCTCCTCATCCAAGGGTGACAACTCTAAAATGCTAACCTGTTGTCCCACAACCTTTTTAAGGCAAGAGACATGAAATATGTTATGAATCTTGCTACCTTCTGGTAGCTCTAGCTCGTATGCCACCTCGCCTATCCTCCTGATGACTCTGTATGGCCCGTAGAAATTCAGCTTCAGCTTCTCTGCTCTTCTCCTCTTCAAGGAGGATTGTCGGTATGGCTATAATCGCAGAAAAACCAAATCCCCTACCTCAAAACTTTGCTCAACTATGTGTCGGTCTGCATTTATATTCTTCTGATTCTGAGCCGACTGCAAGTTCTCCCTTACTGATTGGAGAATATTCTAACTCTCCTCCACCCAATCCTTGGCCCCCGGGACCATGCTATCCCCAAACACAGTCTCTATAAAGGAGGGTGCATCGTATCCATATAATGCCCTGAACGGTGACATCCTGATAGATGTATGGTAAGTTGTGTTGTAGCAATACTTAGCCATATGTAACCATCTCACCCAAGTGTGTTGCTAGCCCCCCCACATAGTTCCTTAGATACCCTTCCACCCATTTGTTGACGATCTCTGTCTGCCCATCTGTCTATGGGTGATAGATGGTACTCATGGATAGCTCTGTGCCTGTCAATCTAAAAAGCTCCTACCAAAATGCGCTAATGAAGTGCCCATCCCTATCACTGACTATCTACCTGGGTAACCCATGCAACCGTAACACCTCCCTAAAAAACAACTCTGCTACCTGTATGGCCTTGTAGTCTGTGGGTATGGTGAAGAAATGTGCAAATTTGGTCAGTTTGTCAACCACCACAAATATAAAGTCCTTGCCCTGTACTCTAGGGAGGCCTGTAATGAAATCCATGGAAATGCTCTCTGATTTCTTCTCTGGAATGGGTAGAGGTTGTAGTAGCCCTGCGGGGTGTGTCTGCTTGGACTTGTTCTACTGACAAGTCATTCACTCTCATATGTGTTTCAACACATCATCCTTGAGACCCTTCCATGAGAATCTCTCCCTGATCTGCCTATATGTTTTGAAGTACCCCCGATGCCCTGATGTAGGCGAATCATGACATACCTTCAGAATTTTCCCCTCCAGGGTGGATTCTGGAACCAACTAGATCCGTTCCTTGTAGAAAATGACATCATCAAGAACCTGGTATCTATCATCAATCACTTGTCTGTCCATCACCTCACAAGATTTTTTTTTTTTGGAGTATTCCATCAACAAATGAGCTTTCCAATCTGTACAAATGTCCATCATCGAACATCCTACTAGCCTCCTGGACAAGGAATCTGCCACAATATTCCTTTTTCCCTTGACATACTCAATGTCAAAGTCAAAGGATTGGATCTTTGAGACCCACTTCTGCTGCCTCTCATTGGGGTCATTCTGCTCAAGGAAATACTTGAGACTGCTATGATCAGTCTTCACTACAAACCTACTGCCAACCAGATACTACCTTAATTTGGTTAAGGCATGCATGATCGCTAGCATCTCCTTGTCGTAAATAGGATAGAGTCTCTCCGACTTGTTGAGTTTTCTACTCTCAAACACAATGGGGCATGTTCTCTCAAAAATGGCTGCGAAAAGTCTAGAAGGGCTAGAATAGGGCATGTGCTCATAACCTCCTTCATTTTGTTGAATGTCTGTTGTGACTCCTCTGTCCAATGAAAAACACCCTTCTTGGTCAAGTCTGTGAGTGGTGGTCCCAACTGTGAAAAACCCTTGACGAGACGCCTGTAGTAACTGTATAACCCAAAGAATCCTCTCATCTCTATGAGATTCTTGGGCATTGGCCAATCCACAATGGCCCTGATCTTTTCCTGGTGAACCTGTACTCGCTGCCCACTGATGATATGCCCCAAGTACAGTAGTTCCCTCATGCCAAATTCACATTTGGATTCCTTGGCATATAAAGATTGTGCCTACATAATATCCAAGACCTTCCCCAAATGTGCTAAATTCTCATCCCATGTCTTGCTGTAGATCAATATATCGTCGAAGAATACCAGCAGGTACATCCTCATCTGTCCTCTAAAGATATGGTTCATGCAAGACTGGAAAGTGGCTGGTGCGTTGGTCAGTCCAAATGGCATGAGCAAGAACTTAAAGTGTACAAAATGACATCGGAACGTTGTCTTCTTAATGTCTTGCTCCCTGATGCTGATCTGATGTTATCCTAAGCATAGATCAATATTAGTGAAGAAAACTGCCCCATGTAACTCATCCATCAACTCATCTATGCGTGGAATGGGGTAACGATTCTTGATCGTTTTCTTATTGAGCGCTCTGTAATCGATGTAGATCCATAACGTGCCATCCTTCTTTAATACCAGGACAACTGAAGATGAAAAAGGACTCATGCTGGGCCTGATGTGCCCCATAGCAAGCAATTCTTTGATTTCTTTCACAACTTCATCCTTAAATTTATTGGGGTACCTATAGGGTGCTGTAATCACCCGTGTAGCCCCTGCCTCTAACTCAATCATGTTATCAAAACCCCTGTCTAGCAGTCTCCCTGGTGGTATCGACCCAAATACTGACTCATAACATCCCAAAATATCTCTAATCTATGGATGGTACTGCTCCCTACCCTCTGATTCCTTTCGCGTGGTGATCAAACACTCTGCTATGTAAGCCACATCATCGTGACAAAATATCCGCTCCATCCTCTTTGCCGATACTGCTCAAGGTACCCAGGTGGACATGCCTCTCAGCACAACTCTTGATCCACTGGTGTCTCTGAAGTTCATGGTCAATGTATGATAGTTGAACCCAATCTCCCCCAATGAATATAACCACTGTATGCCTAACAGGACATCAATATCTGATAGGTCAACTACATAGAATGTGTTAGCCAGGGTGTAGTTGCCTAGTTTGACCTCTAAGTCAAGGATCATGTCCAAGCATGTCATCATGTATCCATCATCCACTGCCACATGGAATCCCTCAAACTCCTCTATGTGTAACCCCCTCCTGGCTACTAAGGATGCATCTATGAAGTTGTGGGTGGCCCCACCATCAACTAAAGATGTCATGCATTTCCCTTGTACAAGGCCCTTGAGCCTGAGAGTGTTGTACCTGGGTACTCTTGAAAGGGTGGCTATGGTTCCCCCTTTCACCTCTCTATGAGGTTTTGCCTCCTCCTGGGGCTGTGTCCTTGCCGGTATCTAAGGTTTCTTCAGCTTCTTCACTGGATCATGAGTGGTCTCAGTCCCTGAATCACTGTCTGTCGGTGTCTGAATATCCTCATCCTCCTCCTCACTGCTTGATTACACTTAAATATAGTGGATCTATCCCTTTCCCATGCATCTTTTCCCGGGGACCCAAGGGTCTCTGCAGGAGAAGCAAAGATTCTTCTTCATCAACTCCCATCGCGTATCATCATCCAACTTGGGCTTGCCCTTCCATTCCCCTAGAAGATTCCTTTGATCCTTGTCTCTCTGTGGTACAAAGGGTTTGGTGAAGGGTTTATTTTTTGGCACTGAATCCGCCAAATATCTAGTGCGTCGAATGGCATCCTGCAAGGTATGAAGCCGGTAGGTCTTCACCCATCCTCTCAAGGGTTCTATGAGCCCTTCTGTGAATAGCATGACCAATCAAGGCTTAGATATGTCTGTCACTACCATTGCTACCCTCTGAAACTCTGAGATGAATGCCTCTGTTGTGCCAGTTTGTCTCAAGTGGGCTAGATCTCTAAAATGGATCTCTGGATCCCTCTTATCAAATCTATCCACGAGTCTCTCTATGAAATCTCTATAGGAGGTGATTCGATTGTGACCCAATGTCACCAATCCGTGATACCACCACTCGTGTGCCTCAACCTCCAAGTGTAGGGTGGTGAAATTGATGGCCTCTGACTTGGTCATCTGGTTGAGCTTATAGTAGGTATCTAGTTTCTATACCCAAGCTCTGGCGGTGCATTTGGATGATCCGTTAAAATAAGGTATGGTGAGTTTACCAACTTTTTGGATGAAGTCAATGTTATGCCCTTGCTGCTGCTACCCTCCCCTCTGTGGCTCTCTAGGATGGTTCTTGAGTCTGAGTCCACAATACTCGACTAAGGTCATATCCTGATGAAAGTCATGGCCCAAGACTGCATACTCTCTCTGATACTCTGCAATGTCCTCTACATGAGTGGGCGGTCTTTGTGCTATTGGTATCTGTGCTGCTACCGGGGATGCCTTTTGGTATTTGGGAAACAACGGATGTGGAATCCTACTCGGAGAGGTATATGTGCGAGTGGGTGACTGGGGTCTACTTCCTGTCCTTGAGTTCCCATGTGCTGCATGTGGGGCTTGTGTGCCTGGGATGTCTACCATAGCCAGTCTATCCGCTACCTGGGCTAAAGACTGAGACATGGTCCACTGACTAGCTAGCATATCACTAATAACCTGCATGAAGGCTACATCTGGATCCTCGGGGGCCTTACCACTACCCTCTGGTCGCTCATATTTGTCACCTAGCCTCCTCTCTGCTTCACGCTCGGCCTTGTGCTCTTCTCTTCTCTCTACTTCTCTGTGTGCCTCTTCCTCTTCCTCTGAACTGGGAGGGAAGGGAGGAAAGTTAGGCCTATCCCTTCTTTCCCTACATCCGTTGTAAGTGACATATTCATCACCTACGTGATCTCAGCCATCTAGTTTTTATGCTATATTCATTTTCTTTAGTCACAGGTTGGTAGGACTAAAGCTCTGATACCACTGAAATATCCCTGATCCCGCTGATCGAGATATTTTCTATTGATCTATTATTTTGTCTTGTAGATCTGATACACTGGGGGTTTCTGGATGTGTTTTAGTTGTATGTTTGAGATCTTGATGGTTATTGCATGTGCATGTTGCATATTTATGGTTCAAACAACATATAAAGGATGCATGCAGAAGTAAAGAATATCAACTGCCCAATATCATGTATAATACTGTTCGAGCATGGAAATACAAATAGCCTATTGGAAATATAGAATATAAACGTCAACCAGATCTCATGGATCAGTACTGGAATACAATCAAATAACATAAAAATACTCGTGATCAGAAGATGATAGTAGATCTGATGCATGCACAGATAGATCGACAAAAATATGTGATTCCAATGAAGTACGGTAACCACTACTAGCTCAAAAACTTGTCCGGAAGTTCAGACCATCGGAATACACTGGAAACTACTCCAAAATAAGTGCCCTGGACTCTAGACTGAAATGGGTGAGTGTCGGGTCTTGAATCTGGTCCTTAAGGCACTGGATCTGGATCCCTGGGGGGTTAGTGCACTTCCTGGAGCACTAGATGCACCCCAAAGGATTCCACCAACGAAATCTGCTGCTATATGGCTCAAAACAATCATCTTGCCAAATAAGGAAATGGGTTGGAAGGATGTATCAGGATCTGATTTGAAACTCTGCATGCAACACCAAATGTCTGTCCTGAAGAGCTGTGCCCTAAATGGATGAATGAGTCGATCTGCAAGATTCCACTGTCAGAATCTGACGATAGATGGCTCAATAGAAGCACCCTGGCTATATCTCAAATGGGTTGGAAGGAAACTGCAATCTGGATACGGATCTCGTGCAGCTCTCCAAACCCTCAAACTGACTTGCGCCCTCACTGGCTGAGTTGTGCACTCTGCAATGGATACTCCTAAAAAGTACGGTGAAATACCTGGATGGTATCTCCGATGGGCTAGGGTGTGTCTCTCAACACCGAAACTGATCAGTGGGGGTGGTTTCCTCCAGAAATCCACAAAAAAGTAAGGTCGTCTCTCCTCCTCCTCTGGGAACTCTCAACATCAAATCATAAAAATTCATAACGAGGAATTAGGTCAAATTCCTCCCTTTATACCTTTCCCAATCTAATTCACCATTGACCTCACTTAAGCTAGGTGCTTTTCCTCCTAAAGTGATTAATTAATTAATTAAGCCCCCCTTTAACACCTTTTCATTCTAATTCTTCGTTGACTTAGGCTTAAGTGACTTTTCCTAAGTATTTTGGCTTAATTCATCGTTTAGCCATCAATTCCTCGTTATTTCTCCATCTTTTTCCCTATTTGTGCCTGACTATAGTCTATGGGAACATATAGACTACTAAGTCACTCCCTGTTGGCCTACTCTTGGGAACGAGACATCACACGGTGGGCAAAATTAGTCTTAATCGCACGAAGCGATCAATCGAGTACTAGGATAAGATGTCCCAGGACCCACACCGAGAAATCCAAGAGAAATGGACCAAATGAAAGAAACACTGGGACAAAATTAATAAAGTAATGAAGGATATCAAGCTCCTCGATTTCGGCACCCCCGAAAAATTTGTCGACTGAAGCGACATATTCAAGTTGCATGCCAAACAAGACTCGATATGGACCGAAGAGCTTGCAAATATGACTAATGTGAGGCCAAGGCAAGTGCAATGATTCACAAAACCTCCGATCAGGGCCCGAACCAATCTACAACAGTTGAACTCTAGTTTATTAAACTACCGGGCGCATGTAGTGGATATCAAAGGAATATATGCGGCTTCGATGGAAGAACATAGGTTTCCATGGGCCCAAACTTGTGAAGAACTATTTATCAACTGGACTGAATATGAGAAAAGTCACCCTTTCCAAGAAATATCTCGGGTTGACTGTTAAAGAAACTGTTAGAAGATAATGCCACATGGCGATTTTTTCTTTGCTTAAACTACACTTAGCCGTTAATTTCAGTTAAACTTTATATTATAAATAAAGACCTCGACCAATTAGTGAAGGGTCGATGGTTGTTGTAAGAACTCTTTCTTTTTGGTTGTTAAGAATTATTTTGAAGATGCTAGGAATTGAGAAGTCCTTCTGGACCAAAGACAAACTATTTTAATCAGATGCATGTGATTGGAATTGGAGAAGAACTACTTCCTATCCTGTTTCATGAATGATGCAGTAATGAGTAAGAGCAATTAATTATGTTGTCAAGTTATCTGGTGCAATGTCTTGATGTTATTTTCTTTAATGATGAGGATAAATCATTGTGTTATTATGTGATGAATGGTTATGGTAGATGAATTATTTTTCTTTCCATTACCTTATTACATATGTGCTTTCTTTATGATAATTAATTTCTCAGACAGTAATTGGATGCTCACATGGTTAATGTATTAGCACTAGGCCTGTGGTATAGAATCATTGTCTGCATGTTTGAGCATTGGGTTATCCCAAGCTCAGCCTCTTCCCCAGTAGTTAAAAATTAATCTGGTTTGTTGTCAAGTTGGTTTGTAATGGCTTTCATTTCTCATACTAGTCCCACCCAAGAGAAAATGCATAAGAGAATAGTCCTAACTGAAGGAAGAGCCTTCACAAGAAAACATGAAGCCCATCGATAAACTGGCCGGATTGCAAGATCTGGAGAACCATTCCATCTTCAAACATTACAGAGTCTAATTGGGCCTCGGTGGCAGGTTTGGTTCCTACTTTTGAGTCAAGGGATTTAAGACCCATCAACATAATTGGTGCTAGAAGGAGGGCCTGAGAATGAATGGCTGAGTATATATTTTTATATAGCATTTCGAACATCCTACAGATTCATAACAGCCCACATGCATGCCTAGTCATTCAACAAACAACCCACACACGTTGATTACTCCTGAAGTAGGTAACTCACCCCAGCCCGAGGAAGAACCTTTTCACCCTGAAATACCTTATGCCCTTCCTCACGAGGAAGTGAATCAATTCAGGAGAATCACAAGAGCCTACGCCTGAAAGATCGGTGCGTTGTCCTTAGCTCCTATCCTCCCTCGAAGAAAAAAACAAAGCAGAACAGTGGTTAGCACTCCCGATGAGGTTTTTGTACACTTCGTAGAAGACTTAATAAATTTCGCGATCACTGAAATCCAAGAACCTCTTGATCTGATACCCAAAATGCCAGCCAGCGACATCTCTGAGCCAAATGACTTTTCGGAAGAAGAAGAGTTCGATTCAGATTCTGAAGATATGGAAGGTAATACTAACCAAGAGGAATAAAGGGAAATCCCACTTTAGAACAACCAACCTTGGATGTTCGGAGACATCGTGGTCATCCTTGGATGAGTACATAATCTTCCCTGGCACCCGAAGAAGCTGCTTCCCAAGTATGACCCTGAGACTTCAGTTTTACCTGAAGATCACATCAAGAAGTTCACACTCACGATTAGACTCATGAATGTTCAACATGAAGACATAGTTTGCAAACTTTTCCCCTACACATTTGAAAATTTAGCTTCCACGTGGTAATTTTATCTGCCAGTAGGATCTATAACTAGCTGGACCAAGTTCCAGAAATATTTTCTAGATAAATTTGCAGAGGAAACTACTACTGGAGCTCTGATGGCTGAGTTGTTCGTAGCCACCATGAGTCTGAAATAGAGGGTCAAATATTTCAATCAAATATTCACAACCATCTTAAACAAATTCCAGCCCACATCAAAACCAACTCAAGAGTTGCAGATCAAGGTTAATGCTAACGCACTCCCGACTTCTATTTCTATGTTTGTAAAGAGAGCCGCTAAGAAAACCCTGGCAGAAAATTTTGAAGAGGCCAAGACAATACAATTCCATAGGAAAGGATGTAAAGAAGTCCATGACTCTTTAGTAAAGAAAGAAGCCCATCCCCCTCGCAGGAGAGGACTCCTTTTGACTAGACCATCGGGAAAACCGATTGAACAAACTCCTGACAAAGGTAATGGAGATATAGAAGATCTACAATGCATGTTTAAGAAATTATCAAATGAGATCATAGACATGAAGAGAAATGGCGAAGAGGGAAACCAAGGCCAAAGGCCCTATAAGCCTTTCTTTAAAAGAAACCCACCTTTCAAACCAATTGAACCTCCCCTAGCCAACTTAAACATTGATGTAGGGAGTGTTGCGTTTGATTCTTTCTATACTTATCATCAAGAAAACCAATCCGAAAGAGACTCCCCTCAATGGGCACATGCCATTAATTTGATGGCCAATCAGTTTCTAGATGAAGTCTCCCTAACCGAATAGCCAAATAGCTCGGTCATGAATATTGCTGACCAGGAAGAGATTGACCCACCATGAGATACAACCATGCTGACATCGGATCCCGACCTGGTCATGCCTTCCGATGACCTGTTTGAGTCTCGGGAACAACCCGTGGACATTTCGGTGATACAGACACACGGTAAGGGTCTGCCTAGCTCGAAAGATACCGACACCACCTAGGCCTCGAAAAGTAAAATAACTCTTGATCACTCAAAAACATCTTTCGCTCTCGGTAAAAATCCTGTACACATTCATACCCAGGAATCGCCCAAACTAGATTACAATGTAGTCAAATATTTGGAGAAGCTAACAACCAATATATCAATTATGGACATATGCAGGATTCCTCAGCAGAAGGACTTTCTGTTACAAGCTTTGAATTCAGTAGAAAAATCGATGGCGGGAAATGGTCCAGAAATAAATATTTCTCCCACAAATTCGGTGGGAAAACTAACTATGAACATCTGTTCGGGAGATAGAAAGGAAAATACTTTTGTCCCACTGTTCCTCTTAATCTTCGAAATCTTTAATAGAAACCTTCATAACTGTTTGGTATATTCTAGAGAATCTTCCAACGTTATTCCCTTGTCTATTTGCAAAAGATTAAATTCCATACCTCTCGAAAGTGATAAGCATGTCATGCAACTAGACAAGACCCAGGTCAAGGTCATAGGAGAAATCTGAGATGTGATGATCAAAATATCGACACACCCCACATTCGTACAAGTGATTGATATCATCGCAGTATATATCCTAGGGGCATATGGGCTATTACTGAGTCGATATTGGTCTGAAAATCTAAACGGGTATTTCATTACAGACTAGGAACACCTTTGGCTACCACTAAAGGAATGCAAGAACATGATCATAATCAATAGGGAGAGATATATGAAACATATGGTCACTGATCTAGAAACCCCTAACGAGCCCTCGTACATAGATTTCCCCATACTGGGAAATTATTCCTGGGAATCCTACTTCGAAAACTTCGCTCCTCTCTTATCCGATGTTCCTCTTACCCAAAACTTCGAATTAATTTTTCAAGAGAAATCACCGATACCAACAAGAGACACCTTGTTCTGTCAAAACCCTGCGCCAAAGATTTCAGAACAAAAGGTCGGGAAGAAAGAAACTAATAAGGGAAACGAAAATAGAGATTCTCGCTCACAAATTTGGACCCTCTATTTTGATGGATCTAAATCGCAAGAAGGGTCAGGAGCAGGGTGCATCCTCATCGACCCTAAAGGTAAATGCCATTTCTTTTCCTGTAAGCTAGAGTTTGAATGTACCAATAACATTGCCGATTATGAAGCTCTGGTACAAGGATTAAATAAAGCCATAGATTTGAATGTCAAATAATTGAAGGTTTTCAGAGACTCTGAAATTAATTTTAGACAAGTAAGGAATACTATACATTGTAATTCTCCTCACCTGAAGAACTATCAGCAAGAGGTGCATAGGTTAATAGAGCACTTTGAAGCTTTCAATATCACAGGGATTCCCAGAGCAAAAAATATTCGTGTTGACTCCTTGGCTACAACCGCTTCCAGGCTGTCGCCTTTAGAGGATTATGAAGCCTCCCAATTCACTATGGAGCTTCTCTACAAACCATCATTACCTAATAACATTTCCAAATGGAAAGTATTTGAAGGAGATGAACAAATCATAAACTTCTTGACCAACCAAGACAATTTCAAAGATCTTGCTATTGACGATGAAGAATTCCAAGAGAAATCAATAGAAACTGATCCTCGGACATGAAAACCTATGGACAAATCAAAGGCTCATGCAATCCCGAAAGGGATATCTAATATAGAAAATATGTTTGATCTGAAAGAGAAATTTAAGGGACCTAAAAATGCAAATATTGGTAGCTCTTGTCGCCTGCATGAAACTATAAATCTTGGGACCCCAGAAAACCCAAAGAATGTGAATCTCGACGAGACTATGTCTAAGGAAGAGAGGAAATCCTACCTCAAATTATTCATACAATACCAAGATGTCTTCGCGTGGTCCTATAGTGATTTGAAAATGTATGATACCTGCATCATTCAACACACCATCCCGTTAAAACCTGAAGTGAAACGTTTCCAACAGAAGCTCCAAAAGTATCAGGAATTAAAGAAGCTTTTAGATGCCAAGATCATTTTCTAGGTTAGACATTCCGCTTGGGTAGCGAATCTTTTTCCAGTGAGGAAAAAGTTGGGAGAGATCCGCCTATGCGTAGATTTTACAAACCTCAACAGAGCTTCATAAAAATACAATTACTCAGTCCTGCCGATGAAACAACTACTCCAGACAGTGTATGGCTCAAATATATTCTCTCTACTAAATGGTTTCTCAGGTTATAACCAAGTACTGGTTTCAGAGAAAGATCGTTTAAAAACCACCTTCTGAACCAAATGGGGAACCTTCTGTTATAAGCGCATGCCTTTCGGGTTAATTAACGCAGGAGCGACCTTCCAATGGGCCATGGATGTAGGTTTCAGGGGACTAATCTATAAATGTGTGGTAGTGTATCTAGATGACGTAATAGTGTATTCGAAGAATAGAGAAGAGCACATCCAACACTTAACTCAGGTTTTCGAGAGGTGTAGGAAATACGGTATATCCTTAAACCCTAAGAAAACTATTTTCGGTGTCGAGGAAGGTCATATGTTAGGTCACATTATATCTCAAGTAGGGAGTCACATAGACCCGAAAAGGATTAAGGCCATAGCTCAACTTCCATTACCCCATAACAAGAAAGCTATGCAGTCCTTTTTTGGGCAAATAAATTTTGTGAGGAAGTTCACTCCCGACTTCGCAGAAATCATCAAACCCTTACAAAAGATGATTCACAAAGATGATGAATTTAAGTGGGATGATGAGCGAAAAGACACCTTCAACAATATCAAAGATGCCATATCTCGGGCCCCAGTTTTGCGAAGTCCCGATTTCAATAGAGAATTTTCCCTTTATACTTTCGCCTCTGACCAGTCGCTAGCTGCAATTTTGAATCAGAAGGATGAGGACAACAACGAAGCCCCAACATCATTTATGAGTACTAATCTTCAAGGAGCTGAGCTCAATTATCCTGCTATAGACAAATAGGCCTACGCAGTTTATAAGGCAGTAAATCATTTCAGGTCTTACATCCTCAAGAATCACACTAAAGTAATTGTGCCACACCCTACAGTCTGATCCTTGTTTAACCAATAAGAAATGGGGGAAAGAAGAGGCAATTGGATGGAAGTAGTTCAAGAATTTGATCTAGATATTAAAACTGCCAAACTAGTAAAAGGAAAAGGGTTATGCAATCTTGCAGCCGAAGCCTAGGATAAAGTAAATGAAGATTTTAGATGGGAGAATGAAATGGCACTATGGTGTGGTGAAGTAGCATACATTTCCCCAGGACAAGACTCTTGGTATAAGGATTTAACTTACCTTCTACAACACGTGACTTGTCCCGAAAACCTCAACCCTAGGGAAAGGAGAGCCCTCAGATTAAAATATGCACAATACCGCCTTATAAATTCGGTGCTCTTCCGGATCAATTATGATGGGGTACTATTAAGATGTCTCAAACGTGGAGACGTAGAAAGAGTGCTGAAAGAACTCCATGATGGCCCCGCTGGGGGACATTTTGCAAGAAACACCACCGCTCATAAGATTCTGAGAGCCGACTATTATTGGCCCACCTTGTTCAGAGATGCTCATACTTACACTAGAAACTGTAAGACTTGTCAAATAAGCGCTGGAAAGGAGAAGAGAGCAGCAGTCCCGCTCCAACCTGTGACTGTCTCTAGGCCTTTTGAGCAGTGGGGGTTGGATATAATAGGAGAAATTACACCTAGCTCTTCAAATATACACAAGTACATTCTTACTACGACCGACTATTTTACAAAATGGGCAGAGGCCATTCCTCTTACTCATGTAAACGATAAGGTAGTGATCCAATTCATAGAACAAAAAATGATCACGAGGTTTGGTGTCCCTTCTATTATGGTCTTTAATAATGTAGCTTACTTTTCTTCCACCCTATTGATGGAGTTTTCACTGGACAAAGGAATCATAATTAAGTACTCTGCAAATTATTATCCCCAGGGAAACAGTGTGGCAAAATCAACTAATAAAAACCTGGTAAGAATATTGAAGAAGATGGTTGCAGATAACCAAAGAAATTGGCATAATCTACTCCATAATTCTCTATGGGACAATAGGGTCACACCCAAATAAGCTATAGGAAATTCCCCATAATTTTTGGTCTACAGGAAAGAAGCCATCCTCCCAAATGGGCTCTATCTTCCGTCTCTTCAATTGACCCAAGATTCCAACGAAGAACCCTCATCGGCCATGCAACAAAGAATTAACACTCTGCTCATGCTGGAAGAAGAGAGAGAAAAGGCTAAGTCAAAATTCCTATCTCACCAACAAATAGTGAAATATGGTTCGATAGGCATAAGGTGAAAGAAAAGAACTTTGAAGTAGGAGACTTAGTCCTGAAGTGGGACAGAGCAAATGAACCAAAA
>ML834156.1:18837-53527 GCA_009831015.1 Picea engelmannii | reverse complement strand
AGCGAGTGAAAGGGAAGGGATCGACATCAAATGAAGGATTTAAGGTAGAGTTACCTAATCTTGTTTGCACCTTTGTGTTGCATGAATGTGGGGTTTTGTGTTGGGAGAATAGGAAAAAGTAGAGGCCTTTAAATGGTCATTTTCTACATGCATGATTAGATCCCTTAAATGCTAAGTACGTAAGAGGGATTCCCACTCACATAAGAATTGGAGACCACACTGGGGAGTCTCTAGGGTTCTTTGGGGATGCTTTGTTGGTTATTTTAAAATTGGTTTTATTGCTTTTGTTTTTTCTCTACAAGAGTCTGAGTGTTCAAGGATTTTGGTTCTCAATACCAGTACTCCCTATCTTTCTTACCAGACTGTTTCTTTTTCTTTTTTTGAAAAACTCAAAGTCAAGCGCGCCCTGTAGAAGGGCAGCCTGCTTGTGCACGTGCCCCACCTTTAGTCAGTCCGCATATGTATGAATGCTACTGAAGTGTTAGCTGCGTGTTTGAAAATCCAGAAAATCATTCTTAGGAAGAGCCAATCATCCTCTCCCCTGTTAGAAGTGATCCTTCTTAGGGGTGTTCTTGATCCTTTCCTGGTCTCTGTGTGTAGTCGGTAGTTAGGTAAGACCTCAGGTTAGCTTTGTTTTGCTAAATTTTTCTTGCCTCTTTTTTGTCAAAGTAAGTTTTTTCACCTTTAAGGGGTTCTGGTTTTTAATACCAGTACTCCCTACCTGAGCTTAGATGCTTGTCTTTCTTTTTTGAGGAGAAACAGAGGATGAATAGTGACATTCGCGTGTCTGTCTAGATTTTTTTTTTGAAGAGGCAGTCATCCTTTTTCCTGTCAAGAGTCATTTTTTCATGGATTTTCTTGTCTGATTATAGTCTCTGTCATAGAAGTTTTAGCCTAGGTTGGACTCTAACATATCTTGCTTTTTCATTAAAAGATTTCTTCTGTTTCTTAGCTTTTTTAACTTATTTTTGGCTTGAAATTTTAAGAAAAGTGAGTTGCATCGTGTATTCATCAGTTTCTTTTAGAATATTTTGTTATTTATGCTTTGATTGGAAGAAAATATATATAAATTTTTTTTATCTTGTTGGTTCTATTTCTTTCTTGGCATTTGCCTTGCATTGTTATTTGAAAAAGAAAAAGAAATTAGCATACTGTTGTGTTTTCTTCTCATCTGAAAAGAATTTCAAAAGAAAAATAAGAAAGATAATCCTTCTTTGCTAGTGTTCTTAGAACTTTAATTTTTCGCAAGAGTCTTAACAACATCAGTGGCACTACCATACCCTTTTTTGAGTAAATCAAGCAAGTAAAAAGAACGCTAATTAAAATTTACTAGACTTTATGTTTGTAGGATCCATCAACTAGATTAGGCTAGAGCCTTGATTTAGGTTGGAGAGGAAACTCTTGAAGGCTATAAAAAAAACATACAAGTATTTTCTAAGGAGTGTAGAAGTCCAGTAACATGGAAATTATCCAGGACCCCCTTCTAACATAGGGGATAAACACGCGGTCACGTGTGGAAAGGTAGAAGAGCTAACCCCTCCAAAGTCGGACCAAGCATCGTGGGTATCGAATCTATTCAAGGTCCTCAGTTGTCTTTCGAAACACTTTCTTTCAATACCCTTGATAGGTTTTGGGCTTGATACCCTACTCATTGCGGTCCACCCAACTGTCGACTGTACCCGCCTGGTGATTGTTCACGAGATGGCAACCTAGTTGCCTTTATTTTAGGGACTTACACAGGTGACCATCGGGGTATACCTAAGTACCTAGGGTAGACATCAGGCCATTCTTTGCAGAGTATACCCTGAGGGTGCTTCCATATTCGAGTTTCACTTGCACCGGTAAGTTTATCTAGTGTTGGTTGGTGTAACTGTTCTTCCAACTAGTTAGTCGTTTACTTGGTTTTCCTTTAGGAACTTTTAGTGTGTGCTCTATGCTCCCTAGTTTTCCATTGTGAGTTATTCAGTCGTGGATTTGGGTCTCTGACCTAGGGTGGTAGACTTCCCACTCCTCTGGTTGAGAGGACTTTTCAGTATTCCACTTAGAAACGTGGAGCTGCCTCTTTATAGGCATTGTTTTGATAACACTAGTTTGCCATAGCCAGTGTGTGATACTTTTACGGATTTTAACGATCCCACAAAGGGAGAACCTTTGCATAATATATTCATGGAAAAGGTTACTGATGATACCACTAAGGAACCCCTTCATAAGGGGACTCTTGTGCTTTTCCTTTCTTCGAAAATGTTGGTGTCCCTTTGATGGCCACTTTGTACATTCCTGGTTTGAATGTGGGACTACTGGCTTGGTTGGGTACCATTCCAAATGTCCTGAATGCTCTTGATGCTTCTCAGTTAAGCACCTTAAGTCATGGGCACCTTGTTGATGTTTCTTTTTCAGCAAATTCTTCTCCTCCTCCTTCTCCCACCTCTGGTCAAAGTACCGTTAATAATAATCAGAAGTCTAAATGAAATAAAAAGAGGAAGAATAGGAAGAAGAAATCACCAACCTCTGTGAGTCATGTTGTAGATGTGCAACCAACCACTGCTAGTCATGCTGGGGGCATTGATTCTATTGAGAAACATAGATGGATAGGACGTAAGCCTAAGTTCCCTTGTAATTTATGCAAGGGATATCACCTTACTCATACGTGCCCTTGCATTCTAGAGGTACGAATATTGTGGTCCCAGTCTGCAAGCTCTTCTAATTATGAGTCTTCTGAGGTTTCCTCGCAGTCTATTCAACCATTGGTTGAGAAAGTGGTCACACTTATGCAGTCATCGGCTAATCCCACTCCTCTTTTGGGGGATGAGGTGCCTTTAGACCTTATATTCTCTCAACCTATTCAACCAATGGTTGAGAAAGTGGTCATGCCGATGCAGTCATTGGCTGATCCCACTCCTCTTTTGGGGGGTGAGGTGCTTTTAGACCTTGTAGTCTCTCAGCCTATTCATCCATTGGTTGAGAAAGTGGTCATGCTGATCCAGTCATCGGTTGATCCCAATCCTCTTTTGAGGGGTGAGGTGCCTTTAGACCATGTAGTCTCACAGCCTATGTAGTCATTGGTTGAGAAAGTGGTCACGCCATCACAATCTTCAGTTGATCCCACTCTTCTCATGGAGAGTGTCGAGTCTACCAAAGTGGTCACACCGATTCCATCTTCGGTTGATCCCACTCCTCTCTTGAGGAGTGCAGTGTCTACCCACTATGTTTTTAACATTTCCAGTTCCGTACTTTCAGAACAAGGGAGTATTTTTCTCACTCCAAGCACACCCCCTCCAAGCCCTAGGATGGTTTCCCTTGATTGGAATGACCTTGTTCAGCCTTGTCTTCCTTCTTCTGCACATTTTCAAATAAGGGTTGAAGTTAATTCAACAAACATTTATAGATGTATTGTGGATGAAGGAGCCTCTACAAGTATTTTATCCTCCACGGTTTGGAAAGTCTTGGGATCTCCTAAGCTTGTGTCTGCTTCACATGAGCTGTTGGATTTTGACAGACATCCTAGTGAATATTTGGGGGTTCTTCCTCAGTTTCCTATCTCGTTAGGTGGGAATATTGCTCGTGTCGATGTTATAGTGGTACAAGGCCCGTTAGATTTCAATATGATTCTCGGGCGTGATTATGTATATGCTATGAATGTTGTGGTATATACGCTCTTCTGGGTGATGCATTTCCCTCACAATGGAAGCATTATCACTATTGACCAGCTGGAATCTGATAATCACCATCCTAATTCAACATTAGTTCAGGCTGCCCCTTTATATGTTCCTAGTGTTTGTGTAGACTCCACCCCGCCACGAGTTAATTATGTGGCATCTTATCCTTGGTGTTCAATTGCTTCTGAGAAGGAACCTGTGCAATCATGTTTTCCTTCTCGAGACTTGGAATCAACAATTGATCCATTGGTTTATCTAATGGGGGCATGGGAGCCCTTGCTTCCCCCTCTTGGTCCAAGTGGGCTTGAGTATCCTTCTAAGTCTAATCTCGTTGTTTGTAGATCCTTAAGCCCATGTGCTCGTTATTCTTCATTGATAGACTCTATCAGTACTAGCCAGAACCTCCATTGTCATATGGAGTATGGTTAGTTTACTTCACCCTTTGGGACTATCAACCCTCATTTGCATGATTTCTTGGATTTTGAATTGACTTCAGATGAGGCTATCCTTGAATCCATGACTACAGTTTCTATACTGTGGGAGGACTTGCACCATGGTTTGTGTTTTCTTCCATTTTGGGAGACTTTCCAAGTTGACTATAGAAGAGACTCTTGGTCTGAGCCTAGCAACGGGCTCTACCTAAACTAGTTTCATACATGAGTCATAGCCCCCAATAGGTCTTCTTTTAATCCCTTTTCATACCCTCTAAAAATGAAAATATTGTGGAGCGATCTTGTGGACCTTCATGATCGCTAAACTGAAATTTGAAGTCACATCTATCTGGTGGTAGTTTACCCCTTTTTTGGTCTGGATGGTCAACTGTACGAACAAAGGTATACTCTAGGAGCCTTAGTTCCCTAGAAGAGTATTCTCAGCTATGATTTTAACCCTTTTTCGGGCCTGAGGGACTAAATTTATGAAAAAGGAACCCCCGCGGAGTCCATAGTTAATCTCTTTTCAGACTCCCTAAAATTGAAAAGATTATCGAGTGACCTTGTTTCTTCACACTCATTAAAATGGCCAAGAAGAACAACCTTTACGGAGTCCATAGTTAATCTCTTTTCAGACTCCCTAAAAATGAAAAGATTGTCGAGTGATCTTGTCTTTGTCACACTCGTTAAAATGGTTTTGAATAGACATATTTTCGGTGCTATTTTACCCCTTTTTCGAACCGACTAGACTATTTTCGAAAAAGGTACCCCAGTGGAGTCTTCTTTTACGCTTTTTCAGACTCTCTAAAAATGAAAAACCGGCCGAGATTACCTTCTCTGGGCTCATTAAACTTACATCGAAGGACGTTACCATTGTGTGTCTTATTAACCACATTCACATACCCACGTCTTTGGCCTAATGACCGACTACATGTTTCTCTCAATTGAACCATCTAAAGCATGCCTTATATGCAATCCCTATAGCATTTTTCCTCTACATCTTGACACCTTTGGCCCATGGAGGTTTTTTTTTAGTGTCCCCTTTCTGCATATGTCCCCTTTCTCTGAGCATCAGTGTGTTCCTTGCACCTGGAACTAGTATGTTAGTGACACTCATTCCTCCTTTGTAACATAACATTCTTTTATTTTTTTTTCAAAATATTTCCAAAAATATTGAAAAAAGACAAAAAAATCAAATATACCCCAAAAAGAGGAAGGGAAACGTATTTTTCTTTTTTTTGTTGGCAGCACAATGAGTTTCCCTTGGAAAAAGAACATATTTTTGTTTGTTCGTCAAAGATATGGGATATAGTATGAACTTATGAAGTTGTTCTCATAGAGCCGTGTCCTGCTCTGTTTGGTTCTTCCTCCAAACATATGGAGTTTTGGCGTTGCCTCCTGCATCATCAACTTATGTCAATAACATGCTGCCTGAGTCTCATCATTTGTAGTGCTACTATCCAAGGGAAGTTTTTACCAAGCTCGTGTCAGCCTTTCTGCAATTTGTCTCTTGTCCTCATGCCCAACCATTGTAAAACACCAATCAAAATCCTTGTTCAAAATCAATGAAGTTCTCTGCCTGTTCATTGAGATTCTCTTGTCTATTCATGACGAGTTGTCGAAGACCTCTGGGTAATGAAGTCGTACACTCACATTACACTCTTACCTGAGTTTTGAAGATCTTGACGTTGTTGATCGAGCTCTGAAAACATCATCTCTAGCCATTAGACGACACTTAGCTTCTTGAAGATGGATACTATACATGTATATCTTTTGATTTTGAGATGTAGATCCACTTTGTATTTCTCGCAGCTACACTTTATATAGTTATATGACATGGATCTGCAGTGTATTTGATTAGCATCCATGATTTTAGTTTTTTATCCCGAGCATGTGTATGCCCGCCTCAGAGAGACAAAATATTATTTTGCAGATGGCACCTCTTGAATACTGGTCCCTGGGCTCACTCACTTGGCACATTGATAAATATTGGTAAAGTATTTTGGCCATCAGATGCTCTTCTAACCTCACACTTTAGGGGGAATCTGTTATAAGACTAATTTGCACCCAACCTGCATACCTAGCCTCAGGCCCTACTATTTGCCATTTTCTTGAGCCAAGCTCTTCTAAAAAGCCCTCTTTTTTTAGACACACATGCCCTGGCATTATACATCTCACGTATGCACACATCCATACACCTCCAGGCCTTCTACAAATTGTGTATACTGACAAAAACACGAAAAATGAAAAGTTGCATACGGGAAACAAAGTTTTGGGAAATTGCTAAAACCGTTTGAATTCCTATGGCCCGTCATTCAACCAGATAACTACCTATAAAATAAGGGGTAGGGGTCCTATTTAAGAAGAGAAGAAGAAGAGAATAGAAACTCAACCCAAATTTATCCCTCCTTTGCCCCAATTTCCTGTAATTGTATTGTGAGGTTGAGTAGTTGGTGCATTGTGAAGAGGAGCCAAGGACCAGGTTTGAGGAGTAGTTCTAGCCACATATTGTAAGTTTACTCTTGTGAAGATTAATAAAAAAAGGAATACTTTTTTCGTCCCACCGTATCATGTGTTCAAATTGTGTATTTATTTTATGATATTGTCACATCTAACTCAACAATTAGTATATGAAATAGATGTTTCCATCTCTCTGTTTGTCCATGTGTGAACATAGGTCAGCTTTGGGAGGAGGCTTGTGGTCAAGGAGCGAGTGAAAGCGAAGGGATCGACATAAAAAGAAGGATTTAATGTAGAGTTACCTAATATTGTTGCACATTTGTGTTGCATGAATGTGGGGTTTTGTGTTGGGAGAATAGGAAAAAGTAGAGGCCTTTAAATGGTCATTTTCTGCATGCATGATTAGATCCCTTAAATGCTAAGTCTGTAAGAGGAATTTCCCACTCACATCAAAGACTTTGGGACTCCCATCCCTAAAGGGTGAAAACAGCATGAGTGTCAAAATTCCTAGGGGAACTATGAATGGGACAACTCATGTGGGGGAAAGTGCTACCGAGTGACAGTACCGAAATGCAGTGGAGGTTATAGTACTGCAGATCCGGATATAGGGATCCTAGAGGAAAAGATCAGAGGGTGTGACTAGGAGATGCAGTTTGAGATTCAGAGGGAATGACTACATTCTAGTGTCGATGATATACCTAAAGGGATATTGATGACGTATGATGATCAAGTACCTACACACATAAAAACTAAATACCCGACGTGAACAATATCTGAAGAGAAAGATCATATAGCAATTATTCAATAATGTAAGCATGCGTACCTGAGCGTAATATGAGAAAAATGTCCCCTAGGTGTTGGGGATGGAAAATGGCTAGGGGAATGGAATTATGTAGGCAACAGGGTCCTGATCCCATGGCTGAAGACGAATCAAAAAATGGGCACCCGGAGTTCCTAGAATTGAGTCGGGAAGGTTGGAAAAATGGACGATATATAGTTGTAGGGCCCAAAAAGCCAACTCATTTGTACCTGTTGTCTTATTGAGTGGATAAGAAATTTTAGAGGAGATTTGGAGATTCCAGGAGATCGAGGCAGTCGATTCAGGATCAGCGAGCTTCAGGTTAGTTGTCGTATCCTCCTGCATAGAAGTAGGGTTTATGTTTTTGGGAAGGGCCTGTATAGAGGGCTGTAAAAGGGGTTTTGTGGGTCTGCGGCTATAATGCAGACATCCACACATGGGGGTGCCCTAATGGGGAAAATAGGTGTGCATGGCATGCATGCCTGTGCAAGGCACAACAACGCATACATGCACATCTGTATTCCTAACAGCTGTGCATGTGTGCGCAGCTGTGTAGTGAACATGTGTGCTATGATGCAAGTCTCTATGTGTGATAGAGGTGTATGCATGAACCTTTGTATGGCCAGTAGTCACGCATGAGTGTGTGACTGGGGGATGAATAGGCATGCATGTGTGTGCGCCTATGGGGAAAAACAACCGCACCTTTGAGGCAAAACTGGAGGGTGTAAAAACATATCTTTTTTTTGGAGATTTTGATGTTTTTGTGGGTTATGATGGCTAATCAAGTGCTATATATGTGGATGTAGGTGATTATTTGGACAATTTTGGTTCACTAGAGAGAGAGGGACTAGTCACGCTTGAGGGAGGCAGTGAGGGACAAGAAGTCGATAGTCCGAGATGCTTTGGCAGCATGTGGGTTGCTGAATTTTTTTGAGGGTTCGCTAGTGCAGACACATGAGTATCTTTTGCAGTTTTTGATAAGGATGTGGAGTCCTGGCCTGCGTTGCTTTATGGTGTGGTGTGAGAAGCTAGCCTTCACTGTGGTGGAGGATGTATATTTTTTGATTGGGCTCAATTTCGGGGAACCCCACTACCAGTGGAGCCTATAGTACCCAAGGATGGGTAGTTGGTTATCTTGTCCTGGAGATATTATTTGGGGGAGAAATTTATGCCAAGCTCTGTGGTTAGTATTGGGGCAATGGACACTCTTGTACATCATTGCATGGTAGCGATGATTGTGAGAGTCTATGGGTCTCTTGCGACTCAGCGAATTAGTGGAGGTCAGCTGAGGATCATGGAGAGGGAACTGGTGGGCGAGCATTTTGCCTGGGTCTTGATGCTCCATGCCAAGATGGTAGGGCAGCTTGACAGGTGTCATGTTGCTAACTTGGGGGAATTTTCCTTTGGGTCTATCTTGGTGGTATGGTTTTTTGAGAGGGCGTTGATGTTGTTCCCTAGAGTGTTGTAATCAATGGGGCATTGGAGAGGGCCTCTTTAAGATCATCAAAAGTGGTTTGGGCATGTTCGTCCCATTAGAATGGGATATCATGATGTAAGAGGCAAAGGAAACCATGTGCCCGAGTGGCGTAATTGAGGAAAAAATGGCGTAAAAAGTTAGCTTTGCCTTGTAGGCTCTGCGTAATTTTGTGGTGGGGAAATTTCCGTGATGGATTGGACCTTAAGGGGGTCAACTATAATGCCACGGTGGGAAACGATAAACCCAAGGAGGTGCCCAGCAGTGACGCAGAACACGCGCTTGAGGGGATTCAAGTGGATGTTGTACTAATGACACCATTGGAAGATGATTTGTAAATCTTTGAGATGTTGAATTTGTTTTTTGGAGCGAGCGGTGAGACTGTCCAAGTAGGCGAGAATGATTTGAGCCAAATCATGAAAAATGTATGTCATGGCGCATTGGAAAGTGGCTCCTACATTCTTGAGGCCGAAAGGCATGACATGATATGAAAAAGTTCCCCAGGGGGTAGTGAATGTGGTTTTGTACTAATCGGATGGGTGAATTTAAATTTGTTTGTAGCCAGAGAAACCATCCATGAAAGACAGGGCCTTGTTATAGGCACAATCATCGATAATTTGGTCAATAAAGGGCGTTGGAAAGTTGTCCTTGGGACAGGTGTTATTGAGATCGCTAAAGTTCGTATAGACGTGGATAGCCCTGTTTTTTGTTGATAGGGATGAGGTTGGAGACCCATGACGTATATGCAATGGGGTAGATGAACCTTGCAGCGCGTAATTTGTCAATTTCGGCTTGGATGGTTGCAGCTTTGGATGGGTGTAGGAGACACTATTTTTTACGGATAAGTGTGATATCAGGCCAGGTGTCGATATGATGTTCGACAATAGAGGGCTCAAGGCCAGGCATCTCTGTGTATGACCAGGACAAAATGTCCTGATATTCCTAGAAGAGAGCTTTGTAGTCGATGATTTCTTAAGGAGAGCATGCACCACCAATGGTGATTTCCTCTGAGACCCCAGATTTGATGGAAATATCAATTTTGATGTTGGGGGAAATATTGGCCATATTGCCTTCTTCAAAAGCGTCTGGGGCAAGGATAGGGTTATTGAACCAATCTATATGTCCCGATGGGAGAAAATATTTGGTTTAGACTATGTATATGGGGTTTTAGTTAGGATGTGTGAAGGCTTCCTGTGAAGGAAAAAACGCTCTATGGTGGAGTGCGTCCCATGGGCAATCGAGTGTAGTTAACTCCTGAAGGATGTCTTCATCGCAGTGAAACTATCGAAAATATAGGGGATCGAGAGGAGTAACTTTGGTGATGCTCACTGTGAGGTCATTTTCTGGTGGTGACGATGGAGAGAGGGTATCACAAGGAGGTTGTGATGGTTCACTCGACATAAACCAAATATCGAGATATTGTGGGTTGAAAATGGTAGTTGGGCGTAGAATTTTCATGGGGAAATGAATTGGAGAATTGGGGGTATTTGGGGGAAAATCCTCACATGAATCATCCAGGAACCATGGGGGAGTAGGGAGTGGCTTAGGTTCTGGCAAGAAGATATGAACCACATCAAGTGATGGGGTAGGGGTACTCATTGGTCCTACTGGAAGGGGGTGTGCAGGATTTTGAATAAGGGTCAGTTGGTGATGCCTATATTAAATGATCATAGGACATTGCTATGTGAAATGATCAAGTGATTCACATAGAGAGAAATGACATCTCATACGTTCATTGACTGAGGTCATGACATAATGGATGTTGGTGACATGTGTTGGGGTGGGTTCTTGCTGAAATCTATGGCGTACGGTGGTTATCATTTGCCAGAATTGAGGTAACGCTGGACAATGGTGTGTATAATGGCCATATTTTGAATAGATGGCACTTGCGAATTTGGTTCCCAGTCCTTTTCTATTTGTGTTAGGGGAAATAGCGGCAGTACTGGATGAAGCGACGAGTGGTGGTGGTTCTCGAGGGAGTTGAATTAGATTGCATAGCTCTGGTAGAGATGGAAATTTGTTGATGGGGTGTCTGTATTTCTCGCATAGCGTGCAAGGAGGTTGGAGACGTCGGGGAAGTGGAGTGATGGGATATTTAATTTTTTGTCTACTCCCAGCTGTAGTAGAGGTGCTAGTGAGTGGGGATGTGGGTGGGATGGTGGGGGTATGTATCAAAATCTGCATCAGAATTCCATCTGTTTGGTGAGGGAGGGATGGTTGAGGGACCATCTCAGGCAGATGTAGATACCAGACTAGGATTTCCAGTACAATATTAGGAAGGGTGAGCATTGCGGCTACCCGGAAAGCTTGTACACTTGGTGGGGGGTAAAAGAAAGGGATTTGCGTAATGGCTTGGGGAACGTTTTCCCAAACTGGGATATGGCCCTGGGGGAGAGGAAGATCAGGAATGGGTAGAGTTGAACAAGTTCCAGGAGAGTCCTGAGGGAGGAGTTTTGCGACTAGTGGGACATCAGTGATGAAAGAGGCTTTGGTGGGAGGGATTGTATCTTCAGATGTCGTTCCGTTGGTGGAGATGACACATACTTGCATTGAGGGATGGATGAGAGGTGGTACTATGTGGTATGTCCCTAGCAAGGATGGGTCCTTAAAAATTCTGAGGCCCATCTCGATGGGTGGATAGGAATCCAGATTAGTGTGGACAAAAGGGATGGTGTTGTCTATGTTGGATGAAGGGTTAGGCTCATAATGTGATACTTGATCGATGGTAATGATCTTTCCATTATGGGGAAACATCATGGTTTGGATCACAGAAGAGGCAACTTCCTTGATAGCATACATGTAGCTATGACCAAATAAAATAATGTAGTCGAGTGGGGCATCGATAGCCTCAGTGTCAATAAGAATGGTTTTTCCCCGAGTTTGACAGGGACATTTTGGAAGAGCCCCTCGGGAGACGAGGGTCGATCGTCGTAATCCCTCAGAGTAATGGTGGATGGTATTAGATCTGGAGAGCCAAGTTTTTGCTAGATGGTTTTGGACATGATGCATGTGGATGCACCTTCATCAATAATGAAGCGGTGGACTATGATATTTTGGATTTTAACTGGCATTTGAAAAGAGACAAGAGTGGGGAGACGGGGTTCTCCACTGTCGAGATCAAATGTGATAAGTCAAGTATCGACAGGGTCAACTTCCCCCATAGAGGAAAGTAATGACTTCCATTGATTAGGATAGGTTTGAAGAACTTCTAAGACTGACATGGTAGCGGGGGATTGTGCCAAGTCATCGACCAGACTATAATTGTGGGTTTCCCTAGCTTGAGGGTTATGGACATTCCTGTGCAATGGGATGTGAGGGATGCGAAGAGGTGTTTCAGTATTAGGACGCAAAATCATCAAAGGTGAGCTAGTTGTGACTGGGGTGGATTTTGAGGTAGTGGGAGTAGGGTCAGAGGGTGTGTTGTATTGACAAATGTGTGTTTGTAGAAGGACTTCTTCCTCACTAGTGAGGAGGATAGTTCGATCTGAAGAAGTGCCCGGGTTGTGATATGGTTCTGCCTATGGTAGGGTAGGTTGCATCTATTGTTGGGTGTTCATCACCCCTTGATGTGGGATGGGGTTTTTCAACACAGTCGGGGGTGGGTGCTGTACATATTGTTGTGAGGTCTGCTGGGGAGCAGGCGATACTAGGGGACATGGTCCATTTACAGATTCTTTCATCCATTTAAAGTCCACTATTTGGGGCAAATGGTGAGTATAATGGCCATACTCACCGCAAAGGGCACAAGGGAAGTTTGTTCGAATTTTTTTGTTGTTCTTCCCTTGATTTTTGTTGTTATTTCCCACTTGGGGGTTCTGTTTCCCTTGGTTTTTGTTGCCCTTGGTAGGTTGGTTCAGCTGGGGTTGGTTCTGGTTTCCTCCTGGTCTGGGATTATTATTGTTTTGATATTTTTATTTCTTTCTAGAATTGTTCGACTGATGGGATGGATTAGTCGTATTCAACTATTCAAAATTTTGATACTGTTGAACAAGAGAGGGTTGAACAAAATTAACCCCAATAGGTGGTTGTTCTTGTGGTGAAGGAATAAGCTGGGTGGGACCAGGGAATGGAAAGTATGGATTATTTTGTGGTAATGATCCATAGGATGCATAAGAAGGTGTGGTGTTTTTACTAGTTCTTAGGGTGTAAGCAGAGGGAGAGGGGGTACCAGAACTAGGTTGGGTCGCGACGTGTATGGTGGGTGTTGGCGGTGGCCTGCTAGTGGTTGGAGGAAAGGTCAATGGATATAGTTGTGGATAAGGGGGAGGATTATAATAAGGGGATTCACCATATGCTGGTGGATATTGAGTTGTTCCATACATCAGTGGTTGTTGAGGATGTGAATTGTGGTGTGTAGTGGTACCAATTAATCCATCCGTTGAGTGAGACATCCCAAGTTTGTCTTAGCCAAATGGCAAGGGTCTTGGGGCATCAGGTAGTACCATATACAAGTACCCTGACTGTGAGTAAATGAGTTCAGAATGTTGGGCCTTGCTAATGGCTTCTTATTCAGACTGGGGGAAGGTGGCAGCAACGTCTTTAGCAAGGATGGAAACAAGTGATTTGAGGAACCAATTGAGACATTGTTGTGGAGTAGCTTCAGCTTTGCATTGACTACATCGCCGATGCCATTCGTGAATGTGGTTAGCGATGTGCATGGCGGAGGTTTGCTTAAATTTCGAGAGTAGTTCCAGGCCATTGTCATGACGAATTGGAACTTGAAAGAAGGTCAACAATTCTTTGGCCAAGGACTCAAAGGTCACATGGGACCCATATTATTTTTCTACATACCACTTAGTTGATGGGCCAGAGAGTGTACGTTGAAATAACCTCAATCATATGGAATATTATGTGATGTTGTTTGAAGAGAACCATAAATGAAAGGTCATGATATGGTTGGCAGGATAGTCTCCCGCTTTTCCTTCAAACTTGGGGATGTCTGAAGGCAGTTTGGTAGGCATTGCAGGCCATGTGGGGTCATGCAATATAGGATCATTGGTGAGTTTAGTCAAAACCAGTATGTTGAGGGAACCCAAGTATGGCATCTAAGGTGGTGGCAGAGGATTAGTTGCAGCCATAGTGTGAGTGTTTTGTGTACTTGACCCTTGAAGGGGATTAGGTGGGTTTGTACTTTCCCCTTGAGAAGAAGTTGCCCCCCGCTTTTGTGTAAAGGATATTGTGGGGATGTTTGACCTTGGGAAGTGGACCCAAGCAAAGTGGAACCGAGCAAAGATGATCCCAAGATAGTAGCACTCACAAGGGTGTGGGAAAGTATGGTCGATGAGATGGCAAGACTAGGAACTCCCCCTAGAATGGGAGGGAGATTTAGCAAGCATATGGAATGATAGGGATTATGTGGGTCCCATATGATGTCCTACTAGAAAAGTGGATGTGTGCAAATGGTGATGAGAGTAATTAATGAAGAAGAGACTTTGTCTAACTTGGACATTCATAATATATCTCACAATCATATGTAATCACATGAACACCATACATAAATCAATTGACAAAGAAACATACATGTGGGTAGGTGGATTTTGTCTGCGTGGGAGAACAAATAAAACAAGTGCTTGTGTCCTAAAAGACGTAACGTCCTTCCTCTCAAACAACACTAGACCTTCCAATAGCACTCAATAGTGGGGTTTGAAGCCACTGGAAGAGGAACTAGTGAAGGATGAAGTAATCAGTTATAATGAGGGGTAGAGGGTGCATATTATGAAAGAGTTGGCGATATTTCCCAATAGCCACACAAAATCCGATCAAGGTGAAATTGCAGCCCACAATTGCCACCTGGGTAGATGTCCTAAAATTTGGTCACTAGGTACCTCGGTCAAAGTGTGGCATTTATATTTTCAGCCTAATAAATGGGTCACGGGCTGGATCCAGTCCAAGAGGTGGGTGCCTCAAGGGGGGATGCACATAACAACCAGACGTCGACCTTCAACCCTTCACGGGTATCTCCCTACCTTATGGTGTAGGAACACTTGAATTGGAGGATTTAAAATTCCCTATTTGACAACTTCTATTGTTTGAAGATGTGAGAACCAGATAACGGGGAGTTATTTGAATGCCTATCCCCAAAATCCTACCTAGACTAAAAAATTTCTTTTGGCACCTCCTGTGGAGGAAAACTTAGTGAGTTTTTAGAAAATACTTAGATGTGGTCGTTTGAGAGATTGGGGTGTGAGCCAATCTCATTGAAATTAAGTGGGAGTGGATAGTTTCATCAAGAAAAAGGGTGGGGTGTTTTGGAATCCCTTTGGAGGAAACTTACTTCAACCTCCACATTTTGAGATGAAAACTATGTGAGTGATTAGTGACTTTGTGTGTGAACAAGTGAAAGTGTGCCAAATTGTTTTAATAAATTAGGTGTCACCTTGTTGCATGTGGACTTTGCTTGGTCCTTACAAGTCTTGATTACCTAATTAACTAAATGTCATTGGTACAACCTTGCGTAATTTTAAAGTCCCTAGGAAACTAGCATGTGGACATGTGGGTCCTTACTATTCCTTTAACTCCCTAATGTGATTTAATCTAAGAAATCTTTGAAACTATCCTAGATTGTGCATATGTGGTCATGTATGGGCCCGTTACAATCTTAAGATGTGTTTGAAAAATAAACTAAGAGGAGTCCCAAGGGGGCTGTTGTCCTCTCCTAAAGATTTTGTCTTTTTAAGGGAGATGAAATTTTTCCTCAATCTCTTTCTGATTCTCAAGATCGCTTTGGGGCGCGAGAGAAGAGCATACTCAACGATTGATATCCAATTTATGGTCCTAATGCAAGTTTTATATGTTATTTAAAAAATGATTCCAACTTATACTCTTAGTCAAAGCAAGCCATCCACGTGGAAAAATGAAAGTAAAAGAGGAAATAATGATTTTAACCCCCTAAGTGCCTATGTTTTGACTAATCCCTTTATATGGAGAGGGAATTTAAGTGTGGTGCAGATTACAATGTTCATGGAATCAATTTTAAGAAGGCTATGGGCCTTCCACAGATTCCAAAAAGCTTACAATGTGTGTTTGTTTGCACAGGTGTGCAGGTCTCAGAATAGATAGAGGCACTGTGAATGCCAGTGCATGAACTAAAAGTGACTTATGGGCATAGGTGCACAGAAGGCACTGAGAAATACAGTGGTTTTGGTGCACGTGCATTGTAGACATGCCTATGGGTTAAAACATGCGTGCACTATCTATTACACGGTTGTGAGGAAAATTTCGGACAAAATTCTCTCTTCTCAGCTTTGAACTTGGCTTTTTGTGGGTCGACTTGGGCTGGTTATGGTCCTTGCAAGTTAAAGAAACAAAAAGAAGAGATAAAATAAGCCAAATGAGGTAGGAAATTGATACCTTTCCCTAGTGGAGTCTCCAATCTGTTGCACCTCTTTTGTCACTTAAATGAGAAAAATAAGGGTGCTTACAAGCCCAATTGGGTCAGCTAGGCAAGACAGCAATAGAGGAAAGAGTTAGAAGTATAAAGCATAAAAGATAAGCAAAGAATTAAACTAAGAACAATAAAAGAAATTAAACTAGAGTGCATAAGGACATTAGAACAAGAAATAAATAAGACTCATGCCACCAATGGAAAGTATTGTATTAGTGGAAATAAAACACCAAAGAGAAAGGGAGACTTTGGGTCCCCTCTTCCTCCAAAGGAGGGCTCTTGGACCCCCAAATATTGAGCTCTTCTTACAAGTAAGGAACTAAAATGAAATGGTGAAGAGAATTAAATGAAATGTGTGAGTTAGTCAGTCGTGTGAGTTAGTCGGTCGTGGCTTTGGGTCTCTGACCTAGGGTGGTAGACTGTTCACTTCTCCGATTGAGAGGACTTTTCAGTCTTCCACTTAGAAACGTGGAGCCACCTCTTTATAGGTGTTGTTTTGATAATACTAGTTTTCCATAGTCAGTGTGTGATACTTTTACAGATTTAAACGATCCCACAAAGGGAGAACCTTTGCATAATATATTCATGGCAAAGGTTACTGATGATACCACTGAGGAACCCCTTCATAAAGGGATTCTTGTGCTTTTCCTTTCTTCAAAAATGTTGGTGTCCCTTTGATGGCCACTTTGTACATTCTTGGTTTGAATGTGGGACTACCAGCTTGGTTGGGTACCATTCCAAATGTCCCGAATGCTCTTGATGCTTCTCAGTTAAGCACCTTAAGTCATGGGCACCCTGTTGATGTTTCTTTGTCAGCAAAGTCTTCTCCTCCTCCTTCTCCCACCTCTGGTCAAAGTACCGTTAATAATAATCATAAGTCTAAATGAAATAAAAAGAGGAAGAGCCATTGTTTTTACAATTGCTATTGTGTGATTTTTTTTAATCTGACTCTTTGTGATCTATGCTTTAAGCCATAATTTTTTTTCTTGGTTTTTTGCTTGTCGGTATTTTCCCTTTCTTTCTTTACTAGCACTTAAATAAATAAAAAATCTCTTTTCATTTTCTTCTTTGGTTGAAGAGTGTGTTTCTGCATCATTAGCTAGGGAAAAGTCTTTTATTTCATAAGTTTTTGAATTTCACTTAGATCATAAGTAGCTCGTAGTTGAGTGAAATTCCTTTGAGTTTGTTGTCCAAAATCTTAGAAAAGTTAAAAAATCTTTCTTTTGAAAAGTTGTTGAAATTTTGCATTCAGTAAAAGTTTTGTTTCCAGCTTTTTTATTCATTTTTTGTTTTCGTCTTTACACATCATCAGTTTCACCCTCATACCCCTTGACATAAGACAAAGCCATAAAAGTAACACTAAATTTAAAATCTACTAGAATTTTATGTTTGTAGGGTTCACAAACTAGTTCAGGACTAGGGCCTTGGATTAGGTTGGAGAGGAAAATCTTCAAGGCCATTTAAAATCAAACATTGGATTCTAAGATAGGGAGTGTCTAAGTCTAGTTTCATGGAAGTTATCCGGGACCCCCCTCTAACACAAGGGATAAACACGAGGTCACATGCGGAAAGGTAGCGGAGATAACTTGTCCAAAACTGGACCAATCGTAGTGGAGAACACATATAGAGGGATTGTTTTCAGATTCCGTCATTTGCATCTACCATGGGGCTTCATGGGTCTTGAATCCGGTCGAGGTCCTCAGTTGTCTTCCAGACCATTTTCTCTTGATAACCTTGACAGGTTTCGGGCTCAATACCCTCCTCATTGTGGTCTACCAAACTTTCGACTGTACCCGCCTGGTGACTGTTCACGTGCTGGCAACCTAGTTGCCAATCTTTGTTTCGAACATACACAGGTGACTACAGGGGTATATCGTAGTACCTAGGATAGAAATCAGGCCATGCTTTGCAGATTATACCTGGAGGGTGCTTCCATGTTTGAGTTTCACTTGCACCGGTAAGTTCCTCTAGTGTTGGCTGTTGTAACTGTTCTTCCAATTATTTAGTGTTTGCTTGTCTTATCTCCTAGGGACTTTTTTCTTAGTGTGTGTTACTTTTGAGAATTTAGACTACCTTAGAGTGTCTTGGATCTTCTCACACAGTGGAGGATCCCGAGATCTGCTGGTCACGAAGGCTTCTTGGCCTATCGCCGATTACACTGGAGCCACCCCCGCCTCCATTAAGGCGGAAGCTAGACCAACAAGGGTCTTTTGAAGCGACCAGGTTACAAACCATTGTGCCCGAACAACCCCTAGAGGAATCGACTGTTTTGGACCTTGAAGCAACAACTCTTGGCTTGGTTGAAACCCTAATCACTGATCTCTTGGCACCTTTCATTGTACCAATTCAATTTTACGAGCACCAGACAATGTCACACACAGTAATGGCAACAAATGTTGTTACTTCTTCTGGGAATTCTTCAATTCCCACCATGGTTGTCACCACAGGAGAGTCATCTCCTAACCTACCATCATTGGTCTGAGCCACCATGGTCTCGACCACAAATACTTCACACAGTGGTCCGAACCCATCTTTGGTGGCGGCCACAACCCCTTTCACACCTAGTGTGACAGGCCCTCCATTCTCATATGGTATGCCTAGTTCGGGTACAAGTCTTGTACTTTCCTACTCCACTTTACAGACTTTGGGTCTACGGGTAGGGAGCTCTAGCACTCCTCTGCAAGGTCACATGGGGGGCACTCCTATCCCTTTTAATGATTTTCCTTATGCAGGAGGTCATATCTCTCCTTCCTCCCCTTCACTTGGTGGTTTGCATCAGCAATCCATCGGGAAACCTACACACAATAGTTTATTTGGATCGGGGAGTCAATGACCACCTTCGCATAGTATGCTGGTAGATTCGACACCATTTTATTGGAATGTAATGTTTGGTAACAACAACTTCTCGTCAGCTTCTTTCTCGACTGGGGGCAACCCCATTTTTTGACAATCTACTCCTGGGCAGGGTACTAATATTGCACAGGGGGAAAACTTAGCAGGACCTTGGAATTTAGGGAAAGGATCCATTCCCTCCTCCAGAATGTCGATCTGGGGTAATTCTTTCCACAATCAATGGAACCCCGGACAAACTACTATGCCTATCCCTACGGGACTGGCATGGGGTAATCCTTCCCAAAGTCCTTCAAGCATAATGCATGCCCAACAATCTATGTCCTATTTGGGAAATCAGCCGATGATGTCTCCACATATGCAAAATCCTTACGCTGGCTAGGGCCATGGTTTCTACCAGAATCCAGGCCAACAACCAAACTTTTCTTGGCAACCTGGTGCCATTCAAACTCCAAGACCCTTTTTCCCAGGTTATCAGTAGCAACCCAAACTACCTTTCCTGGCGACTTTACACTTGCCATATTTGACAAGGTTGTTGAATGACCCCATTTGTCAAGATCCGCGTTGGCCTCCTATGCTGACGAAGTTGCCTTCGGACATTCCAAAGTTCAAAGCCAAGCCTAATGAAGATCCAGGAGATCATGTGACTACCTTTCATCTTTGGTGCTCATCTAACTCATTGAAAGATGACTCCGTACAGTTGCGATTGTTTCAACGTACTCTCATTGGGAGTGCCGCAAAATGGTACATTAAGCTCGATCGCTCAAGATACTCTTCTTTTGGTGAATTGGTGATGGATTTCCTTAACCATTTCTAGTTACCTGTGAGATACGATGTTGGCACAGAGCTGCTCGCTAATTTTGAACAGACAACAGTGGACCATATCTCTAATCACATCTGAGAATGGAGATGTCGGAAGAGTTTAATCAAAGTACCAGTCCCACCAACATTCCTGCTTGAGTGGTTCCTTAAGTCTTTGGTCCTACAGTTATCCAAAGACGTCGCGACATCCAAAGTTTTCTCTGAAGAAGACGCCATTATGAGGGCTCAACAGTTTGATCTCATCTATTCTCAGTTCGGTTTATTATACAACATATTTCCAGATGCACCACATTCAATACTAGATAGAACTAGACATAGAGCAGGACTGCACGCTGATGGTATTGCCGGTTCAGCACAAGCCAAGCCCCCTGAGTAATTGACAAAGCAGTTGCAACAGTTATCCATACAACACACAGCGGCCAACCAAACTACTTCTTTGGCTGCTCCCCCTACCCAAACGTCGGAAGTACACACAGTGCAGTCGACTAACCCAAAGTCCACCCAGCAGCCTGAAGGGAAGAAAAAACAACGAAAGAAGGGTAAGGGGGATAAAAAACCCACCGATAATGCTGGCGGGGAAAACGCTAAAAAATGGAAGGTGAGGTATCCATGCAACTTGTGCATGGAAGACCACTCGACCCATTTATGTCCTCGACTTGTAGAGGCCCAAAATTTTGTCACACAGCAATAGCAGGTAGTGTTGACTAATCCCTTTCAACATGGGAAAAATTTAACTCAAGCCTCTGCAAGTACGGAAGGGGGCATCCAAGAAAACTGCCTACCTCCGAACAACCCCTCATCCACGAACATTTATATGGTTAGGGGTGATGCTTTCATATCGACTAGAGCACATGATTATAGTAAAACAAGCACTTATGAGAAAGGTAAAGAAGTTGACCTCCCATCTCTTCCTCTATAGATTGAGAAGACATTGGGAGAAACAATGACATGCATTCCAAAAGGTGCATTTAAAAGGTTTCTCATAACCCAAATGCAAGGGCCTCTCAGAACTACTCTGTGGTGGAAGATTTATCACAAACCCCTTGTGCGATGTCTGCTTTGGAGGTCCTCCAAAGTTGCCCTTCTCAGAGAAAATCCTTGTTAACGAATTTGGGCTCTACTGAGACTTGTAATCCGGGTACCATCATGTTAGATACAATCGACTTAAAACCTCGCCTGCCTTACCACATAGCGTTTCAGATAGTAGTGGCTTACCCCACAATTTTTTTTACATGAAATATCTTTTGCACGGTGGTCGACAAGGGCGCCTCAACATGCGTTATGTCATTGGGATGTTGGAAGGGCATTGGCCAACCCATTTTGTCTCCATCACCTACTCTCCTCACTGCTTTCGACGGTCGTTGGTTCTGACCACATGGCATCATTCCTTCTTTCCTTGTGAAGTTAGGAGGGAAGACCATGTGTGTCGAAGTAGAGGTAATCGATGCTCCCCTCAACTATAACCTCTTGTTAGGATGAAGTTGGACTTATTCTATGCAAGCTGTGGTTGCTACAGTTTTTCGGGTCTTGTTGTTTCCACATGAGGGCCGGATAGTGACCATCGATCAATTGTCTTTCTCCAGACCTGACCCAGCTTTGGGGGCATCCACGGTCCCGCTGATTGATAATCCTCAATCAGGTGTTGTCAATGTAGGAGTTGGTTTGTGCCCATCTTTCATGGGTACCTTTGATTACCCACCTCCTCACGATGATATCAAATTTATATCTAACCACCATAAGGTTGAGATTTTTCAAGTTTCATCATTCCGCATGAATTACTTCGAGGATCCATGGATTCTTCCTTCCCCATCGGCCACGATGGATGAGACAGGGCACTCAGGCATGTCCATGCCCTTGTATGCCACTGAAGTAGCGTACTCTTTAGTCCAACAAGCTTCAGCTAACACCGATCCGACTCCTGCACAAGAGTTAGATCCACTTCTAGAGCCTATTTGGGCTCAGGTTTCTCTCGCTAACATCGATTCGTTAGACTTAGTCTTGCCTTCTGATGAAGCAGTAATCGAAGAAATGACTAGTTCGGACAAACCTTGGGAAGATATTCATCATAGATCATATTTTCTCCCAGAGTTAAACCAAATCGAAGAAGGAGAATTCACCATGACCATGACGGGAGATCAGCTGTGTCCTATTAATCTCTTAGCTACATATGAAATTTATGTTGAGGGAAATATGACGACTATCGCTGAAACTATACCAATCAACATCTCCCGAAACCTTGGCGTCATGGAGAACGTCTTCGTTGGAGAATATTTCTCCCCCGAAGAGATTCAAATCTACACGGATCTTTTCAAGGAATTCCACGACGTTTTTGCTTGGTCTTATGAGGAAATGCCAGGTATTGATCCAAAAATAGTTGAACATGAAATCACAATGTATCCTGATGCCAAGCCTGTTTGACAGAAAATTCATCCAGTAAATCCTAAGAAAGCAACAACCATCAAGATTGAGGTTGAGAAATTGCTAAAGGCAGGTTTTATCTATCCTATCCATTTGACTCAATGGGTGTCAAATCCTGTGCCGGTCAATAAAAAACAAGGCACGATTTGTGTATGTACCGATTTTCATGATTTGAACAAGGCATGTCCCAAAGATAATTTTCCAATACCGTTCATCGACCAGATCATTGATGAATGTGCTGGTTGTGAAGCCTTTTCCTTCATGGATGATTTTTCGGGATATAATCAAATCCAAATCAAACCCAAAGACCAACACAAAACAACATTCATTTGTCCGTGGGGTACATTCACATATCGTAAGATTCCTTTTGGTCTTAAAAATGCTGGAGCCACCTTCTAGCAGGCCATGTATTTTTATTTTCATGATCTCAAGCATATAGTCGAGGCCTATCTAGATGATTTATCATCACGATCTAGCAAGGATCATCCTACACACCTTAGACTAATCTTTGAACGTTGTTGCTACTTTAGGATTCGCTTGAATCCAAACAAGTGCATCTTCTGTGTAATGTTAGGACGTTTGTTAGGTTTCATCATATCAACAACAGGGATCATGGTCGGTCCTCTCAAGGTGGAGGCAATAATCCAGTTGCCCCCCCACGCATAGTTCTTCAACTTCAGAGTTTACAAGGCAAGGCGAACTTTTTACGACACTTCATCGCCAACTATGCCGAAATTACCAAGGGCTTTATGTGCCTACTGAAGAAAGACATTCCTTTTCACTGGGACGAAGCCACTCAATGCTCTTTCGACACATTAAAACATGCCCTCACAACTGTGCCTCTGCTATGGCCACCTAACTATAACAAAGATTTCTTATTATATCTGGTCACCGTAGAGTCAACTATTGGCATGGTTTTAGTTCAGGAAGATGATTCGTTCTCAGAATACGTGATCTATTGCCTGAGCCAAGGCCTCATAGGACTGGAACTCAATTATTCTCATATCGAAAAACTTGCATTGGAAGCAGTTCATGCTGTTCAACGGTTCCATCATTATGTTCTTTTTCGCAAGACCACTGTCATTGTTGTCGTGAATCCATTCTAGTACATGTTGACACGACGGGTTATAGGCAGAAACATTAGTAGATGGATAGTCATCCTCCAGGAATTTGACTTAGACTTTGTTTTAGCAAAGTCCAAAAAGTCGTTGGTCTTCGCAGAGCTTATTTCAGAACTTCCGGTTGAGTCAGGTGACGTTGTGCCTAAAGAATCGCCTATCCGGGGAGATACGTTTTTTATCACATCTTCAGATCCCTGGTACGGAGATATTCTTATCTATCTCCAGACTTTGAAGTGCCCCATTTCCACTTCTCGTGATGAGCATCGACGTATATTCCATCAGGCTAAGAATTATCTCATACTCAATGATATGTTGTATTGAAGAGGTGTAGACTGCATCTTACGTCGATGTCTCATACATGAGGAGGCAGTCATCATGCTCAACGATTTCCATAGTGGAGCTTGTGGCGGTCTTTTGTCTGGGTTGGAAACAACCCAAAAGATTCTACGAGCATGTTACTTCTGGCTGACGCTTATCAAATATTGTATAGAATCAGTCAAGAAGTGCCATCCATGCCAAGTCTTCTCTTGGAAGATGAGGGTACATCCCGCTCCTATGTTTCCTATCATCATAGTTGGTCCCTTCACCAAGTGGGGGATTGATTACACTACTTGCAACCCCCCGTCAGCAAGGGGGCACTTCTATATCATTTTAGCTATAGACTACTTTACTAAGTGGGTCGAAGCTATGCCAACATTTAAAGATGATGGAGAGACTGCAGCTCTCTTTTTATTCAACCAGATCGTAGCAAGGTTCGACATCCTAAGAGAGATTGTTATTTACCATGGTACTCACTTTCAGAACCAAATGATGACCAAATTAACATCAAATCTTGGGTTACAGCAAGAGCATTCATCACCCTATTACCCCCAAGCCAATGGGTAGGTGGAAGTTGTAAACAAAACTCTTAAGACTATCCTACAATGAACTATCAACTCAGCCAAGTCAAATTGGCATTTAATGTTATACTCAGCATTATGGGCTTATCGAATATCTGTTAAGACTGCAACTAGTTTCTCACCTTTTCAACTCATTTATGGGCTGGAGGTAGTCTTGCCCATCGAATGTGAGATCCCATATCTAAAATTGGCAGTACAATTATTTCCAAACACTTCTCCACTTGAAGAACGGTTAGTACACCTTGAGAAGCTCAATGAGTAGCGTCGTGATGCGGCCCTAGCCAACGAGGCTCACAAACATAAGGTCAAGTGTCAGTATGATAGGTTTGTTCATCCTCATATTTTCTCTGAAGGTGACCTTGTCCTGGTCTATGACCAAGATAAGGACCCCCTGGGGGCAGGAAAATTCAAACCCATGTGGTTCGAACCCTTCATCATAAAAGATGTATTAAAAAAGGGCACTTATCGTTTGGTTTATTTTGAAGGGAATGATTTGGCGGAGCCTAGAAATGGGCTCTACCTCAAGAAGTATTACTCATAGGCAGGTCATTGTGGGTAACTTTTTGTAACATATGTATAGTCTTTGTACTATTACTTTTTCGTTTCTTTTAAGTATTATGGACGTGTCATTGATGTTATCTTTCATCAATATGGCATATGTCAAGCGATTCCGAGGTGTTTGTTGGGTATCTAGATGGTGCTAGTTGGCACACTCAGAGGCTTGCCTCCACAGCTTGAGCAATCTTTACACCTCAGGGCCAGTTGTTATCTTCCAGAGGTATATGCTTAGGTGACACCACAAATAATGTCATCGAGTATAGTGCAGTTATTGAATTGCTTCGTGATGCCTTGTCATTAGGTATCTCTCATCTCCGGGTCTATCTTGACACTCAATTGGTTGTGTCATAGCTAAACAGGGTATACCGGGTTCATGATCCAACTTTACACCGACAATTCCTTAGGGTACGTCTCTTAGAATGAAACTTTGATTATATTACATATTTTCATGTTCCTAGGAGATTAAACCAAATTACAGATACTCTAGCTAATCAAATTTTAGATTGGCATCTTGCACACATATGAAAGAACATTGACATAAGCATGTAAATACATTTTTTGCACATGTGATCCATAAGACACAAAATATTAAAAAACCATATATAACATCATAAAACAACCAAAGTACATAGATGGATGCAAGCACCTAAAAAATGGGACTAATAATGAGTCACAGGGCTTATGCCCTCAAAAATATATACAAGTCGGTGCGTGTGGCACGTAAAAAGTCAAAATAGGTTCAGGGCCTATGGGCCCTGTTATAATAGTCTATTGCATGGGCTAAATGCCTAAACAATCGGACCCATGTTCTAGGTGCCCCCACTACATGAGGCTGCATGGATGGTGGTAGGTCCTCTATCTCATCCATTGGAACTGTGTGAGTGAGTGCAGTGAAGTTCTGCTCAACTCGTCTAAGGACCCTCTCAGCCTCCCTGGCTGGGAGGTTCCCTGCTACTGCTGCTCCCCCGGTGACGGCAACTGCGACTTCTGGCCATGGACGACGCCTGTTCCGTGCATAATCGGCAGGTCGCATGGGTCCCACATCTGCATGCAACAAACGTATACCCGTCAAATGCTCTGGCATACAAAAAAATGATATATATATAACAAAAATGACATAAAAATTACATATGCAAACAAAAAAAACTACAAAGGCGGAGACTTACCCATCTCCCCTCACTCCTCACCAAGAGGCATGGGTATCTCAGGATCTCTAGAAAAATCTATCCCTGCATATGGGTAATCCTCAATCACAAGGATCTGCCATGACAGCCACACAAATAAGTCATCATCGAAGGAATCATTGGTCCTTCCACCACCCTGTCGCGGCAGTAATACTACCCATATACACACTGCAGGAAAAGAGGCCTGATGTCCTCGTGCTACTTCTCGAGGACTGAAGCTCAGAACTCTCTCAAAGAAAAATGAACACAAAATTGTCCCGAACCCAAAGTTCCTTTGTGTCCGTTGTCGACAATCTGTCAATTGCCTCTTCATGCACTCGAGCAGTGTGGTACTCCAGTAAAAAATCTGTGCATTCAAGCACTGGCTAGCACAGTTCATCTGTGCGAGAGACGCCTGATGCAAGGCTGTTGAGCTGCTAATCCACCCAATTAGTAATCATATCGCTTGCAGTGATAGGTTAGTGATCTTACTGATGGGTACCTGGGAGCCCGCACGATCAGTCCCACCCTCACAGTGCTCGGCTATCAGTTCCGATATCTTACTCGGTCCCGCAGGAAACGTCCTGAAGTTGACTGGTTCCCCTCTCCTTGAGAGGCCAGTCAAAAAATAGATATCCTCGGTGGTGGGCACCAGTGATTGCCCCTCTAGCATGAAGGCCTCTGCATCAGGGTGACAATAGTCAATCAAGGCATTCAGTAGCCTTGGTCGCACTCGCATAAATGGACACAGGAAGAACTTTAGTAAACCACATTGCATCAACACGGCCACGACATTCGGATCTCCCACAAACAACTCACTGATTGCTTCATGCTCCCTTTCCCTCCACTGGACATACATCTTGCCAACACAACAAAGTTCAGGAGGGTTAGTACTTGTACTTTATTTCTCTTTTTTCTACAAAAGGTGGGTCCACGTGAGCTTTAGAGGCGGCAGTTGTTTGTACACACAGACAGCCTTTACTCTGCCCGAGTGTACACGTGGCCTGTCTAGAGACATCTCGCGTGTACCTAGGGACGACCTTTTAAAGGTCGACGCCCACCCAAAAAATGAAAGTAAATGAAAAATTGAAGAATTGAATAGCTAGATAAGGGAGTCTGTACTTACTTGGTCCAAGCAGAAGTTCGTTTCGTCCACTGTAGCTCCCGGAATCACCGTTTTTAGCAAAGGGGGTCGTTTGGCTCTAGAGTCAATTTCCAAATCAACAATGGTGATAATGAGCTGCCAGGTCCTATTTATAGACATTTTAGCCTCTTTTTGTCACTTTTTTGGCCTCCCTTATCAGTTTCTTTATACCAAAAACCATTTAGAGTGATTCAGGAGTTATATGGGAGGGATTTGATAGGGTATTGGGACACTTTTTTTGAGTTTTGAGAAAATTTTGACGGTCCATAATTTTTTTTCCAAGAATCAACTTGAGCATATAGGTTAGGTTATTACCCCAACTTTTGCGTCTCATTGTCTTTTTCCTCTGCTATAGGATCGATCCCATTAGGTTGTGACACGGAACCATCATATCTTCTTTAGAAGTGTCGCAACTTGGCGGTAGAGATTACCAGAACATGGATGCCCTAGGTAGGTCCTGGTTGCATTATGGTGTCCATGCCATCTCTAAAACACTGTAGGCTCAGGAGTCCTTATAGTATTTCCTGAATATGAGTTTGATCCTCATTTGCATGATTCTTCTTCACTCTTTGTCTCACCCTCAGGACTCCCAAAAAATAACAGGTCTCCTTTTAAGCCATTTTCAGACCCTATAAACATGAAAATATTGTCGAGCGATCTTGTAACCTTTCACGCTCGTTAAACTAAAATTTGAAGTCACATCTGTCCGGTGGTAGTTTACCCCTTTTTCGGTCTGGACGGTCAACTGTACGAACAAAGGTATACTCTATAGAACTTTCGTTCTTTAGAAGAGTACTCTCAGGTATAATTTTATCCCTTTTTTGGGCTTGAGGGACTAAACTTACAAAGAAGAAACCCCCACGGATTCCATAGTTAAGCTCTTTTCAGACTCCCTAAAATTGAAAAAATCATCGAGTGACCTTATTCTTTCACACTCGTTAAATTGGTCCAGAAGAATATTCATGACAGAGTCCATAGTTAAGCTTTTTTCAGACTCCTTAAAAGTGAAAAAATGGCCGAGTGATCTTGTCCTTGTCACACTCGTTAAAATGGTTTTGAATCGACGTCTAATCGGTGCTAGTTTACCCTTTTTTCGAACTGACTAGACTATCTTCAAAAAAGGTACCCCAGTGGAGTCTCCTTTTATGTTTTCCAGACTCTCTAAATATGAAAAACCACCGAGCTTACCTTATTTGGGCTCATTAAACTTACATCGAAGGACGTTACCATTGTTTGTTTTATCAACCACATTTGCATACCTTATCCACCAGCCTTGTGACAGTTTGCTTCTGCATCTTAACACCTTTGGCTGCCGGAGGATTTTTCCCTAGTATCATTTTACTAGAACATCAGTCTTGTCCTTGTGCCTTGAGCTTGTATGTTTGCAATACTCGTTCCTCCATTGTAACGTAATATTCCTTTATTCTTTTTCCACAATTATCAAAAAGAACAAAAAAATCAAATATACCCCAAAAAGAGGAAGGGAAAGGTATTTTCTTTATTGGCAGCATAATGAGTCGCCCTTGGATAAAGCACATCTGTCCATTTGATTCATCAGACTATGGGATGTAGTATGACCTTAGGAATCTTTTCTCGCTATATAGAGTTGTGTCCTCCACCGTTTGGTTATTCTTCCAAACATATGGAGAGTTTGTGTTGCCTCCTGCTTCGTAGACTTATGATTCACATTCATGCTGCCTGAGTCTCATCACTTGTTGTGCTATTGTCCAAGGGAAGTTTTTCACTAAGCCTGAGTCATCCCCTCTGCAAAATGTCTCTTTTCCACATACCCAACCATCCTGAACATCCAATCAAGTCCTTGCTTGAAATCACTGAAGCCTTCAGTCCGATCATCAAGATTATCAAGTCCATGATCGACGAGCCATTGAATACCTCTGGGTAGTGCAGTCGTACACTCATATTACAATCCTACCCAAGTTTTGGAAGATTTTGAAGTTTTAGCTCGAGCTCTGAAGATCTCATCTCCAGCCATCAGACTGAATCAGCTTCTGGAAGATGGATACTCTATATGTATATCTTTTTGATTTCGAGATGTAGCTCCATTGTGTATTGTTCGCGGCTACTCTTTATAGTTATTTGACATGGATCTACAGTGTATTTGATTTGTATCCATGGGTCTATTTTATCCCGAGCATGGGTATGCCCACCTCGGTGAGACATTTGTTATTTTGCAGACGACATCTCCTGGTTCCTGATCCTTGGGCTCAATTGTTCGGCACATCAGTAAAGATTGGTAATGTATTTCTGCCATCAGATGCTCTTCTGACCTCACACATTAGGGGGCATCTGTTATAACCCTAAATTTCACCACACATTCTTACCTGGCATCAGGCCAACTCATATTCTTTCTTTTCCAAAAACACTATTGAATAACTCTTTGAAAATCCCCTTATGTAAAGGCCCATGTGCCCTAATCCATTACTGCACGCGTGTACATGCTGGCTGACCCAAAACAGCCCGCGTGGACCCACAAAAGCATGAAAAAAGGAAAGTTGCTGATGGAAAAAAAATCTATGGGTGAGTTAACTAAAACTCTCGGCCATGCATGGCCGAGGGTTCATCCAAATACCTAGCTCCTTCTAGCCTATAAAAGAAGGGGTAGGGGTACCATTTGGAAGAGGAAAAATATAGCGAAGAAACTCTGCCCATTTACGTATTGCATTGTCCCAACCCTTTAGCCTTTCCTAATGCCAAAGGAGATTTAAAGCAAAGCAGTTGCAGGATAGAAGAAGAGGAGCCCAGGATCAGGTTCAAGGAGCGGTGGTTGGTCTTAGCTTTTGTAAAGTTGACTCATTTTAAGTAATAAAGAGAATGCTTTTCCCGTCCCAATTCATGAACTTTTTATGATTTTATTAGTTTATGTTTGATTTCTAACCCATGAGTATATAAGTAGTATGCATGCATAGTTGTTGCTCGTCTTGAATGCAGGTCAGCTTTGGAAGGAGTATTGCGAACAAGTAATCAAGCACAACAGAGGATCGACATCAAACGTCGGTAACAAGGTAGGTGGATCTTTCCATGCATTTACTAAGAAAAGGGGATTTAAATCTAGGGATGAAGGTAGAAAGTAATTTCTATTTGGTCATATCTGGATGCAAAGTCTGAACTCTATTTGCTAGTCTGTAGGGTGTTTTTCCCCAACAACATAAGGATAGAGGATCCTCCAAGAGAATATCAGCAACATAACAATACAAATGAATTCCTTGAAAATATAGTGCACCCATGGATTCCTTTTATAGCATATCTTTGAGGTATTATGCAACCAGTTCTTAGTGTGAATAAGGGGCCCTTTAGGTCTTTGACCAACCCCCCAGTCAGATTCAGCAGAGATTTGGATGTCAAATCGACTTGGAAGCTGAACTAGAAGTGGGTGGAAGGTCGACCAATATCATAAATGCACCATTTTGAGGTGTGCATAGATTTTTGTGTCCACAATATCACATCAGGTGCATGTGCTCTTTTTCGACGTTATCTGTCTGTCTCACGTGTACGTGCGCCTTGTGTATTTTTCACGCATGCTGATTTTATTGTTGGTTGTATAGTTTTGGACTTTTTGGAGATGCATTTTTCCCCCATGAGTGAACTAATGAGTGTTTTGAAGATTTTGGATTCCTGTAACCATTTGTGGATGAAATTTTGGTGATAACACCAGTATTGACCCTTTTCTAGCTCACTTATCTTTTCCACAACTTGCCACTGAATTTTCTTCTACCCCTTTCATCGAAGATTCATGTTTCATACTTCCTTCATGTATTGATGGATCCCATCAAAGAGATTCCCCACCTCACAAGACTACTGACAATGAGTATCTTCATAAGAAAAAATCCATTATTGTGTGGCATGGTCTTGATATGGTAAGCCATATAATGCCAACATCATCTCATGAGTTCATTGATGATGAAAAGAATCCTTGGAATGATCTCAGAAATGGGATTTACTTGGTGTAAAGAATAAATATGTGTAGTTCCTTTTATATAGGTGTGTGGTGTGAGTGATTTGTTTTTTCATATATAATATCCAAAAAATCCAAAAATATTTTCTTTTTTGATATTTCACTATGCATTTTGACCCCTAGAATCTAGTTTACATGTGTTGATGGGATTACAGGGAATTTTTTACAAATATGGTGACTTCAACTAAACATGAGGCATGTCTTTTCCAAACTAGAATATAGGGATTTGTGTTTCCCTCTTTTCATTATTAACCATCCATTTTTCTAGCACTATGCCTTAGGTTCAATCCAAGCATGTTGCGACATTAGCCACTCCTTTTACAGATCGTAAATATTTCAATAGTTTCTACCCTCTACGGGTGCCCTAGCTAGCACCCATATTTCCATTCGGTTCCCATGCAATGATTTCCTGTTGGCCCAAGAACCCTCCTTTATCCCCACCATGACTTGAAGATTGAGCCTCATTTTTCTCTCTTTGTCTATATTCTGGCCATATCTCAGGGGGGTTCCCAAAAAAAGTTTATTGTTTTTTAATGGTTTCTTATGAATTTGTTTCTTGCATCATGCCTCTTGTTGCTACCCTATTGTTTTCCCATATCCCACTTACCACTATTGTAGTATCCTTGACCATCCACCTCTTTCATTATTTGGCCTTTGTTTTTCATCCAACTACCTAGGGTGAGAACAACTGCTAAGAGTGGACCTCATTTTTTTGTACCATTTTCATTCATTTTTCTTAGGTCGGTTCCATGCTCTCAGAACATAGGAGCATGTTGTTAAGCCACTCATTCTCTCTCGTGGAGTACACGTTTATCTCTTTTTTGGGCTTGTAAAAGGATAAGAGAAAGGAACATACTGAGAATATTTGCATCGTTTGTTCATGCTTGTTAAATCGTGAAGGAGGCCGAGCATAATTGTATTCCTCTTTTGCACTTGTTAAACCATGAAAGAGACAAAAAATACAAAAAATTCAAAAAACAAGTGGGGGTTTTTCACCATTGGTATATTATCAAAATGATAATGTTAGTCAATTCACACTTGAACATGGTACCTATTTGAGTTCTCATCATACAATTGTGTTTTATCTTTCCTAGGAGTCGTCCTAGTAATATGAGTCAGAGATCCTCCTCTGGGTGGTTACTCTTCCATCCATCATGGAGAGTGCTTCAATGCCTCCTATGTTGTTTCACTATATTCATCCAAATATTATGTCTTGCTTCCAAGTCACCATTGTGACATGATATATGTTCAAGGGAATTTTAATCTTGAGTCAGGCATCTGCTATTTTGTTGACTTTTCAAGTCATCTATCCCTGTGTCAGTTGTACTTTGTGATACTATGTATTTACATAATCTCTTAGTGTATGTTTCATGTCGATTGATGGGGGATACATTAAGGCCATCTTTTGAAGGATCTCTTCATATCGACTTCAAAACATTGTCTAGGAGAGGGATCTAGAAACGCGATAGTACCTTGGTGCTTACAGTCCTCAATGGAAGGCCTCCTCGTGATCGATAGTTGTTTTACATCATTGACTCTTGATTGATTTATTATACAAGTGTTTGATATCATATAATCTATTCAAACTCATTATATTATACTAGGTACCTTGGGGTCCATCTTCATCATCGGTGGGTCCCTGACATATGTTAATGATATACATCAATGAATAGTAATCACATGGTTTTTACCATGCCCTACATCAACTCATTTATTCATATATTGTAGATTTGTAAACAAAGTTACCGACTTAATGAGAAGTGTGACCTCAAAACACAAACTCTAGCCCTTAAAACCCATATTTTTGCATTAAAAACATGAAAATAAATCCCTAAATCAAAATTGGTGCTACTGGTAGCTTTTTCTAACCGGGTCAAAATTACCACATTTTTCAAGTATGGCCTTAAAAATCAAATAGTTGCTTAGAAAAACCTTAAAATCAACATCTAAATAAAAAAGTGATTCTACCTAAAGAATTTTTTTTTCTAAACATTAAAATTATAACTAATTACGACCTAATTGAAACTATGGCCTTGACACCAGATCCCTATGCAAATAAAAAACCCAAAATAGGATCCGAAATGGTCACTTGAGAATTTATTTACTAACTTTTTAAAAAAAAATTACATTAAAAAGTAAATAAAGAGAAAGGAGAAAATATTTTCAATTTTTTTTTTTAAATGAAGAAAAAAAATCATTTAAAAAAATATATTCTATTAGCACTATGTAAATTTGTTTGGTTGATAAACAAATGATAGAGGTAACCTACAAACCTACTTTAGAGCTGGGTACTAGCCTGCTTAGCTCAAAGAGGGCTCTCTCATGTCACTTGGTGTTTCTTTGGAAATCAATGGCTAGGTTTAGTTTGTTTTTTTGGGAGGTTTTATAAATTTGTTGGCAAGGAATAGGGAGGACACTCAGGGCTATGGAGTCGAATTTCTGAAAATAGAATAAAAACACTGATTGGTCGGTAGAATTATCTAGAGGATAAAGGCTAAATGAGGTGATGAATCTGAGTTATAATTTGTAATTTGCAGAGTATTAGAAGAAAAGAGAAAACAAGTAATTGCATCAGAGCATTAATAAAATGAATTTCAAAATAGTTAGGAAGAACTTTACATAGTTTAAATTGCTTAAGCCAAGAGCATCATAAGATGAATTATGGGCCTTTAAACTATCCAATTTAAACATAAGATAATGTAAATGGAATCAGAAACATAGGAAATACATACAAAGGGAAAAGACAAAGATCATATCACCACCATTAGAATATTTTCACAGAGACTTCAAAGACTTCTGTATATGTATTCAATTCAGCTTCAGAAAATTACAATTGAGTTCAGAACAACCAGAATTGTGCTCTTTCACTTATGCCAACATTAATTCATTTGGAACTTCTAACATTTATACAATTCGAGTTCCAATAACAATAGCTGAACTAAAATGTTTCAGCTTCTAAAACTGACTACAGTAATTACATCTGACAGTTTCAGTATGGGAACCGATTACAATGATTAATCAAAAAATGTTTCATGAACCAACTACAGATTCCTATGAATCTTCAATTTTTTCCTTCGCCATTTGTCTTGTTTTGGTCCTCTTTCTAATCTGCATTTTGGTGACACATGGGCATTATTTGATGGTTCCAGGAAAACTGCACTTTGTTTCACCCAACCGCACTATCTCCTTCCACTGCAAGTCAGAAGGGATATCGTAGTCCATAATTTCTTTGATTAGGATCTCCAAGTCAATCCAAGAGGCATACATCATGACAGGCAATTTGATATTCATGTTAGAAAAATAGGACCGCAGAGCAATAAAATAAAACAAATGCAGAAACAAAACACAGAAGACACACAATACAAGAGAGACACAGATTTACGTGGTTCACAAAGTGTGGGCTACGTCCACCAGAGAAATTGCCAAGTCCTTCCTTTATTATTATCCAACAAATGAAGGGATACAACCTACAACAAAACCCGTTGTAACTTCCTCTTCTTTCTCTCACAGTCTCCTCTCTCAGAATACAATATTCACC